>JAUDJH010000055.1:0-121653 GCA_036320925.1 Automeris io
AGGTGAAGGAGGCGGCGGAGCGGGATCGGGAGGCAATATCCACCCCCGACAACCCAATCCGCCGCCCAGCTCGGACTGGACGCCGGAGGAGGGCCTACGCCAACAGCCTTCCTCCGTGACACGGATATACGCCGGGCGGCGCGCTTTGAGGGAGTGCGTCGCCCAAATCCTGGCGTGAGCGGTGTGCGATGTGTTCCCGCACACCGCTCTGATGACAATATCAAGGAGGTGAGGGGGGGGTGGCTTACCACTCTCCCCGAAATGTGTTAGGTGCATGCGGGGGGCGGCGACTATTTAACCGTCCCCCCGCCTAGTAGGTGAGGCCTGCACAAGGCCGGACGTCGCCGGATGCCGAGGAAGATGGCTCGGCTTTGCCCTTAGCATCCGGCAGACGAGAGAAGGAACACCCCGGTGGTTTTAGTCGGGGCAGGTCCGACACACCGGGGGAGCGGCCCTCACCGCTCCCCTGAAGGTCCGTAGGGATTTCCACCGGGTAAAAAAAAAAAAAAAAAAAAAAAAAAAAAAAAAAAAAAAAAAAAAAAAAAAAAAAAAAAAAAAGGTTAGGTTAGCTCGTTTTTTCAGTTTTTCGTGATTATCTCGAGAAGTACTTATCGGAGAGAGGAGCACGATACGTCAAAAGACGCGTCTCGTAAGGGCGCACCCGCTGAAGCCGAAAGATGACCAGGTCTCAATACAAAAAGATGATGATGGTGATGATTATGTTTCACCGAGTTGGTGTCGAGTCCTGTGGGTTCCAGTATTCTCTGATTCGGGATTGCGACCCCTCGGCTGATTCGGGACGACGAGCTCTCTCCGATAGTGCCAAGATTTATTATATAAGATCAAATATGTTCCTCAAAAACGGTACTTTCGTCCGCCCGCTAAACTGCCACTTCCGGCCCTTTCGTTTTAAGAATTTCGGGTTTTAGGTGTCCAGGCAGATCCCCGGGGACGCGGCCCTCGTGCTGCAGGTAAAAAAGTAGCTATAGGTCGAACAATGTAATTTTCAGAATTTTTTAAAATTTTTATGAACAAGCGCCTTGTAAAATTTTATTAATATGTTCAATTTATGTGTTAATTTGGCCTAAAAAAGGGGTCCAGATCTTTAATTTTGGACGCGCCCGGGCGGGACCCCTAATATAATCCTCCTCCTCCACAAAATATTTAACCGGGACAAGAAATAAGGGTCAAAAGGGATGGGCAATTTCTATAACAATTAAAAAAGAGAAAAACTATATACTATCTGACCTTATTGGCACTTGGGGCGAGCAGGGACAGCTATTAATTTGCACAGTTGTTTCTCAAAACCTTCCCTATGGAAGGAAGGAAGACGTTCAACACGACACTACGCAGGCCTCCCGGCAGGAAGAACGAGCACTCTCAGTATTCGCTCTGCAATATTTATAGCGTTAACATATATAAGTACGACACACCTTATAACAATCACAAAAGCCAAAAAGCAAGAGGATCTAGTTTTTTTTTTTTAAAAAACTCACAATTCGTGGTCTCCAACAATTTTCTACAAGCTATATGCAAAGCAATGCTGTTCTAAGATCTCAATGATCAAGCAAATCAGGTCAAAAGCACTTCGAAAACACTGTTTTAATCTGAATACTAATTTCTAATTGCTAATAGTATGAAAAACAAAGGCAGACTGTCGGTTACAATTTTGATTTGACGGCCGTTTGTGAGTTAGGCTCAGAATTCTATACAAAAATTCCCTTCCCACAACCCTCTATGTTTCTATATAATTTATGACTGTTCAAAAAGAAAGCAGATAGAAAAAAATTAATATTTAATAAATTTAATATTTGACAAATTCAATATTTTGTTCGTTTAAACAAATATACGATTTTGCCTGCACAGATATTCTCAAAAAATGTTTAATATCATCAAAGCTTGCCTAAGTAAATGCTGAGCCCTCGAGAAGCAAAACACAAAATACAAAAAAAAAAACAAATATAGTCCGTCTCGGATATAATCCGGTGCAAAAAAGCTTGCAAAAACAAATAAAATGGTACGAAAAATTGGGTTAGGTTCCGGTTGCGTATACAAATTTCGACCTTAAATTCATTAACATAGAGGTTTTTTTTTTCAGTTTTTCATGAATATCCCGAAAAGTACGTATGTCTTCGGGATTACGAACCCTCGGCTGATTCGCGACGATGAGCTCTCTCCGATGGTGCCAAAATTTACTATATAAAAACAAATATGTTCCTTAGATTAAGTACTTTCGGTTGCCCAATAAACTGCCACATCCGGCCCTTCCGTTTTATGAATCTCGAGTTTTAAGTGTCCAGGCGGGACCCCTATTATAATCCCCCTCCTCCACAAAAGAGGGTTAGGTTAGGTTAGGTTTAGGTTAGGTTAGGTTAGGTTAGGTTAGGTTAGGTTAGGTTAGGTTAGGTTAGGTTAGGTTAGGTTAGCTCGTTTTTTCAGTTTTTCGTGATTATCTCGAGAAGTACTTATCGGAGAGAGGAGCACGATACGTCAAAAGACGCGTCTCGTAAGGGCGCACCCGCTGAAGCCGAAAGATGACCAGGTCTCAATACAAAAAGATGATGATGGTGATGATTATGTTTCACCGAGTTGGTGTCGAGTCCTGTGGGTTCCAGTATTCTCTGATTCGGGATTGCGACCCCTCGGCTGATTCGGGACGACGAGCTCTCTCCGATAGTGCCAAGATTTATTATATAAGATCAAATATGTTCCTCAAAAACGGTACTTTCGTCCGCCCGCTAAACTGCCACTTCCGGCCCTTTCGTTTTAAGAATTTCGGGTTTTAGGTGTCCAGGCAGATCCCCGGGGACGCGGCCCTCGTGCTGCAGGTAAAAAAGTAGCTATAGGTCGAACAATGTAATTTTCAGAATTTTTTAAAATTTTTATGAACAAGCGCCTTGTAAAATTTTATTAATATCTTCAATTTATGTGTTAATTTGGCCTAAAAAAGGGGTCCAGATCTTTAATTTTGGACGCGCCCGGGCGGGACCCCTAATATAATCCTCCTCCTCCACAAAATATTTAACCGGGACAAGAAATAAGGGTCAAAAGGGATGGGCAATTTCTATAACAATTAAAAAAGAGAAAAACTATATACTATCTGACCTTATTGGCACTTGGGGCGAGCAGGGACAGCTATTAATTTGCACAGTTGTTTCTCAAAACCTTCCCTATGGAAGGAAGGAAGACGTTCAACACGACACTACGCAGGCCTCCCGGCAGGAAGAACGAGCACTCTCAGTATTCGCTCTGCAATATTTATAGCGTTAACATATATAAGTACGACACACCTTATAACAATCACAAAAGCCAAAAAGCAAGAGGATCTAGTTTTTTTTTTTTTAAAAAACTCACAATTCGTGGTCTCCAACAATTTTCTACAAGCTATATGCAAAGCAATGCTGTTCTAAGATCTCAATGATCAAGCAAATCAGGTCAAAAGCACTTCGAAAACACTGTTTTAATCTGAATACTAATTTCTAATTGCTAATAGTATGAAAAACAAAGGCAGACTGTCGGTTACAATTTTGATTTGACGGCCGTTTGTGAGTTAGGCTCAGAATTCTATACAAAAATTCCCTTCCCACAACCCTCTATGTTTCTATATAATTTATGACTGTTCAAAAAGAAAGCAGATAGAAAAAAATTAATATTTAATAAATTTAATATTTGACAAATTCAATATTTTGTTCGTTTAAACAAATATACGATTTTGCCTGCACAGATATTCTCAAAAAATGTTTAATATCATCAAAGCTTGCCTAAGTAAATGCTGAGCCCTCGAGAAGCAAAACACAAAATACAAAAAAAAAAACAAATATAGTCCGTCTCGGATATAATCCGGTGCAAAAAAGCTTGCAAAAACAAATAAAATGGTACGAAAAATTGGGTTAGGTTCCGGTTGCGTATACAAATTTCGACCTTAAATTCATTAACATAGAGGTTTTTTTTTTCAGTTTTTCATGAATATCCCGAAAAGTACGTATGTCTTCGGGATTACGAACCCTCGGCTGATTCGCGACGATGAGCTCTCTCCGATGGTGCCAAAATTTACTATATAAAAACAAATATGTTCCTTAGATTAAGTACTTTCGGTTGCCCAATAAACTGCCACATCCGGCCCTTCCGTTTTATGAATCTCGAGTTTTAAGTGTCCAGGCGGGACCCCTATTATAATCCCCCTCCTCCACAAAAGAGGGTTAGGTTAGGTTAGGTTTAGGTTAGGTTAGGTTAGGTTTAGGTTAGGTTAGGTTAGGTTAGGTTAGGTTAGGTTAGGTTAGGTTAGCTCGTTTTTTCAGTTTTTCGTGATTATCTCGAGAAGTACTTATCGGAGAGAGGAGCACGATACGTCAAAAGACGCGTCTCGTAAGGGCGCACCCGCTGAAGCCGAGAAAGATGACCAGGTCTCAATACAAAAAGATGATGATGGTGATGATTATGTTTCACCGAGTTGGTGTCGAGTCCTGTGGGTTCCAGTATTCTCTGATTCGGGATTGCGACCCCTCGGCTGATTCGGGACGACGAGCTCTCTCCGATAGTGCCAAGATTTATTATATAAGATCAAATATGTTCCTCAAAAACGGTACTTTCGTCCGCCCGCTAAACTGCCACTTCCGGCCCTTTCGTTTTAAGAATTTCGGGTTTTAGGTGTCCAGGCAGATCCCCGGGGACGCGGCCCTCGTGCTGCAGGTAAAAAAGTAGCTATAGGTCGAACAATGTAATTTTCAGAATTTTTTAAAATTTTTATGAACAAGCGCCTTGTAAAATTTTATTAATATGTTCAATTTATGTGTTAATTTGGCCTAAAAAAGGGGTCCAGATCTTTAATTTTGGACGCGCCCGGGCGGGACCCCTAATATAATCCTCCTCCTCCACAAAATATTTAACCGGGACAAGAAATAAGGGTCAAAAGGGATGGGCAATTTCTATAACAATTAAAAAAGAGAAAAACTATATACTATCTGACCTTATTGGCACTTGGGGCGAGCAGGGACAGCTATTAATTTGCACAGTTGTTTCTCAAAACCTTCCCTATGGAAGGAAGGAAGACGTTCAACACGACACTACGCAGGCCTCCCGGCAGGAAGAACGAGCACTCTCAGTATTCGCTCTGCAATATTTATAGCGTTAACATATATAAGTACGACACACCTTATAACAATCACAAAAGCCAAAAAGCAAGAGGATCTAGTTTTTTTTTTTAAAAAACTCACAATTCGTGGTCTCCAACAATTTTCTACAAGCTATATGCAAAGCAATGCTGTTCTAAGATCTCAATGATCAAGCAAATCAGGTCAAAAGCACTTCGAAAACACTGTTTTAATCTGAATACTAATTTCTAATTGCTAATAGTATGAAAAACAAAGGCAGACTGTCGGTTACAATTTTGATTTGACGGCCGTTTGTGAGTTAGGCTCAGAATTCTATACAAAAATTCCCTTCCCACAACCCTCTATGTTTCTATATAATTTATGACTGTTCAAAAAGAAAGCAGATAGAAAAAAATTAATATTTAATAAATTTAATATTTGACAAATTCAATATTTTGTTCGTTTAAACAAATATACGATTTTGCCTGCACAGATATTCTCAAAAAATGTTTAATATCATCAAAGCTTGCCTAAGTAAATGCTGAGCCCTCGAGAAGCAAAACACAAAATACAAAAAAAAAAACAAATATAGTCCGTCTCGGATATAATCCGGTGCAAAAAAGCTTGCAAAAACAAATAAAATGGTACGAAAAATTGGGTTAGGTTCCGGTTGCGTATACAAATTTCGACCTTAAATTCATTAACATAGAGGTTTTTTTTTTCAGTTTTTCATGAATATCCCGAAAAGTACGTATGTCTTCGGGATTACGAACCCTCGGCTGATTCGCGACGATGAGCTCTCTCCGATGGTGCCAAAATTTACTATATAAAAACAAATATGTTCCTTAGATTAAGTACTTTCGGTTGCCCAATAAACTGCCACATCCGGCCCTTCCGTTTTATGAATCTCGAGTTTTAAGTGTCCAGGCGGGACCCCTATTATAATCCCCCTCCTCCACAAAAGAGGGTTAGGTTAGGTTAGGTTTAGGTTAGGTTAGGTTAGGTTTAGGTTAGGTTAGGTTAGGTTAGGTTAGGTTAGGTTAGGTTAGGTTAGCTCGTTTTTTCAGTTTTTCGTGATTATCTCGAGAAGTACTTATCGGAGAGAGGAGCACGATACGTCAAAAGACGCGTCTCGTAAGGGCGCACCCGCTGAGCCGAAAGATGACCAGGTCTCAATACAAAAAGATGATGATGGTGATGATTATGTTTCACCGAGTTGGTGTCGAGTCCTGTGGGTTCCAGTATTCTCTGATTCGGGATTGCGACCCCTCGGCTGATTCGGGACGACGAGCTCTCTCCGATAGTGCCAAGATTTATTATATAAGATCAAATATGTTCCTCAAAAACGGTACTTTCGTCCGCCCGCTAAACTGCCACTTCCGGCCCTTTCGTTTTAAGAATTTCGGGTTTTAGGTGTCCAGGCAGATCCCCGGGGACGCGGCTCCTCGTGCTGCAGGTAAAAAAGTAGCTATAGGTCGAACAATGTAATTTTCAGAATTTTTTAAAATTTTTATGAACAAGCGCCTTGTAAAATTTTATTAATATGTTCAATTTATGTGTTAATTTGGCCTAAAAAAGGGGTCCAGATCTTTAATTTTGGACGCGCCCGGGCGGGACCCCTAATATAATCCTCCTCCTCCACAAAATATTTAACCGGGACAAGAAATAAGGGTCAAAAGGGATGGGCAATTTCTATAACAATTAAAAAAGAGAAAAACTATATACTATCTGACCTTATTGGCACTTGGGGCGAGCAGGGACAGCTATTAATTTGCACAGTTGTTTCTCAAAACCTTCCCTATGGAAGGAAGGAAGACGTTCAACACGACACTACGCAGGCCTCCCGGCAGGAAGAACGAGCACTCTCAGTATTCGCTCTGCAATATTTATAGCGTTAACATATATAAGTACGACACACCTTATAACAATCACAAAAGCCAAAAAGCAAGAGGATCTAGTTTTTTTTTTTAAAAAACTCACAATTCGTGGTCTCCAACAATTTTCTACAAGCTATATGCAAAGCAATGCTGTTCTAAGATCTCAATGATCAAGCAAATCAGGTCAAAAGCACTTCGAAAACACTGTTTTAATCTGAATACTAATTTCTAATTGCTAATAGTATGAAAAACAAAGGCAGACTGTCGGTTACAATTTTGATTTGACGGCCGTTTGTGAGTTAGGCTCAGAATTCTATACAAAAATTCCCTTCCCACAACCCTCTATGTTTCTATATAATTTATGACTGTTCAAAAAGAAAGCAGATAGAAAAAAATTAATATTTAATAAATTTAATATTTGACAAATTCAATATTTTGTTCGTTTAAACAAATATACGATTTTGCCTGCACAGATATTCTCAAAAAATGTTTAATATCATCAAAGCTTGCCTAAGTAAATGCTGAGCCCTCGAGAAGCAAAACACAAAATACAAAAAAAAAAACAAATATAGTCCGTCTCGGATATAATCCGGTGCAAAAAAGCTTGCAAAAACAAATAAAATGGTACGAAAAATTGGGTTAGGTTCCGGTTGCGTATACAAATTTCGACCTTAAATTCATTAACATAGAGGTTTTTTTTTTCAGTTTTTCATGAATATCCCGAAAAGTACGTATGTCTTCGGGATTACGAACCCTCGGCTGATTCGCGACGATGAGCTCTCTCCGATGGTGCCAAAATTTACTATATAAAAACAAATATGTTCCTTAGATTAAGTACTTTCGGTTGCCCAATAAACTGCCACATCCGGCCCTTCCGTTTTATGAATCTCGAGTTTTAAGTGTCCAGGCGGGACCCCTATTATAATCCCCCTCCTCCACAAAAGAGGGTTAGGTTAGGTTAGGTTTAGGTTAGGTTAGGTTAGGTTTAGGTTAGGTTAGGTTAGGTTAGGTTAGGTTAGGTTAGGTTAGGTTAGCTCGTTTTTTCAGTTTTTCGTGATTATCTCGAGAAGTACTTATCGGAGAGAGGAGCACGATACGTCAAAAGACGCGTCTCGTAAGGGCGCACCCGCTGAAGCCGAAAGATGACCAGGTCTCAATACAAAAAGATGATGATGGTGATGATTATGTTTCACCGAGTTGGTGTCGAGTCCTGTGGGTTCCAGTATTCTCTGATTCGGGATTGCGACCCCTCGGCTGATTCGGGACGACGAGCTCTCTCCGATAGTCCCAAGATTTATTATATAAGATCAAATATGTTCCTCAAAAACGGTACTTTCGTCCGCCCGCTAAACTGCCACTTCCGGCCCTTTCGTTTTAAGAATTTCGGGTTTTAGGTGTCCAGGCAGATCCCCGGGGACGCGGCCCTCGTGCTGCAGGTAAAAAAGTAGCTATAGGTCGAACAATGTAATTTTCAGAATTTTTTAAAATTTTTATGAACAAGCGCCTTGTAAAATTTTATTAATATGTTCAATTTATGTGTTAATTTGGCCTAAAAAAGGGGTCCAGATCTTTAATTTTGGACGCGCCCGGGCGGGACCCCTAATATAATCCTCCTCCTCCACAAAATATTTAACCGGGACAAGAAATAAGGGTCAAAAGGGATGGGCAATTTCTATAACAATTAAAAAAGAGAAAAACTATATACTATCTGACCTTATTGGCACTTGGGGCGAGCAGGGACAGCTATTAATTTGCACAGTTGTTTCTCAAAACCTTCCCTATGGAAGGAAGGAAGACGTTCAACACGACACTACGCAGGCCTCCCGGCAGGAAGAACGAGCACTCTCAGTATTCGCTCTGCAATATTTATAGCGTTAACATATATAAGTACGACACACCTTATAACAATCACAAAAGCCAAAAAGCAAGAGGATCTAGTTTTTTTTTTTTTAAAAAACTCACAATTCGTGGTCTCCAACAATTTTCTACAAGCTATATGCAAAGCAATGCTGTTCTAAGATCTCAATGATCAAGCAAATCAGGTCAAAAGCACTTCGAAAACACTGTTTTAATCTGAATACTAATTTCTAATTGCTAATAGTATGAAAAACAAAGGCAGACTGTCGGTTACAATTTTGATTTGACGGCCGTTTGTGAGTTAGGCTCAGAATTCTATACAAAAATTCCCTTCCCACAACCCTCTATGTTTCTATATAATTTATGACTGTTCAAAAAGAAAGCAGATAGAAAAAAATTAATATTTAATAAATTTAATATTTGACAAATTCAATATTTTGTTCGTTTAAACAAATATACGATTTTGCCTGCACAGATATTCTCAAAAAATGTTTAATATCATCAAAGCTTGCCTAAGTAAATGCTGAGCCCTCGAGAAGCAAAACACAAAATACAAAAAAAAAAACAAATATAGTCCGTCTCGGATATAATCCGGTGCAAAAAAGCTTGCAAAAACAAATAAAATGGTACGAAAAATTGGGTTAGGTTCCGGTTGCGTATACAAATTTCGACCTTAAATTCATTAACATAGAGGTTTTTTTTTTCAGTTTTTCATGAATATCCCGAAAAGTACGTATGTCTTCGGGATTACGAACCCTCGGCTGATTCGCGACGATGAGCTCTCTCCGATGGTGCCAAAATTTACTATATAAAAACAAATATGTTCCTTAGATTAAGTACTTTCGGTTGCCCAATAAACTGCCACATCCGGCCCTTCCGTTTTATGAATCTCGAGTTTTAAGTGTCCAGGCGGGACCCCTATTATAATCCCCCTCCTCCACAAAAGAGGGTTAGGTTAGGTTAGGTTTAGGTTAGGTTAGGTTAGGTTTAGGTTAGGTTAGGTTAGGTTAGGTTAGGTTAGGTTAGGTTAGGTTAGCTCGTTTTTTCAGTTTTTCGTGATTATCTCGAGAAGTACTTATCGGAGAGAGGAGCACGATACGTCAAAAGACGCGTCTCGTAAGGGCGCACCCGCTGAAGCCGAAAGATGACCAGGTCTCAATACAAAAAGATGATGATGGTGATGATTATGTTTCACCGAGTTGGTGTCGAGTCCTGTGGGTTCCAGTATTCTCTGATTCGGGATTGCGACCCCTCGGCTGATTCGGGACGACGAGCTCTCTCCGATAGTGCCAAGATTTATTATATAAGATCAAATATGTTCCTCAAAAACGGTACTTTCGTCCGCCCGCTAAACTGCCACTTCCGGCCCTTTCGTTTTAAGAATTTCGGGTTTTAGGTGTCCAGGCAGATCCCCGGGGACGCGGCCCTCGTGCTGCAGGTAAAAAAGTAGCTATAGGTCGAACAATGTAATTTTCAGAATTTTTTAAAATTTTTATGAACAAGCGCCTTGTAAAATTTTATTAATATGTTCAATTTATGTGTTAATTTGGCCTAAAAAAGGGGTCCAGATCTTTAATTTTGGACGCGCCCGGGCGGGACCCCTAATATAATCCTCCTCCTCCACAAAATATTTAACCGGGACAAGAAATAAGGGTCAAAAGGGATGGGCAATTTCTATAACAATTAAAAAAGAGAAAAACTATATACTATCTGACCTTATTGGCACTTGGGGCGAGCAGGGACAGCTATTAATTTGCACAGTTGTTTCTCAAAACCTTCCCTATGGAAGGAAGGAAGACGTTCAACACGACACTACGCAGGCCTCCCGGCAGGAAGAACGAGCACTCTCAGTATTCGCTCTGCAATATTTATAGCGTTAACATATATAAGTACGACACACCTTATAACAATCACAAAAGCCAAAAAGCAAGAGGATCTAGTTTTTTTTTTTTAAAAACTCACAATTCGTGGTCTCCAACAATTTTCTACAAGCTATATGCAAAGCAATGCTGTTCTAAGATCTCAATGATCAAGCAAATCAGGTCAAAAGCACTTCGAAAACACTGTTTTAATCTGAATACTAATTTCTAATTGCTAATAGTATGAAAAACAAAGGCAGACTGTCGGTTACAATTTTGATTTGACGGCCGTTTGTGAGTTAGGCTCAGAATTCTATACAAAAATTCCCTTCCCACAACCCTCTATGTTTCTATATAATTTATGACTGTTCAAAAAGAAAGCAGATAGAAAAAAATTAATATTTAATAAATTTAATATTTGACAAATTCAATATTTTGTTCGTTTAAACAAATATACGATTTTGCCTGCACAGATATTCTCAAAAAATGTTTAATATCATCAAAGCTTGCCTAAGTAAATGCTGAGCCCTCGAGAAGCAAAACACAAAATACAAAAAAAAAAACAAATATAGTCCGTCTCGGATATAATCCGGTGCAAAAAAGCTTGCAAAAACAAATAAAATGGTACGAAAAATTGGGTTAGGTTCCGGTTGCGTATACAAATTTCGACCTTAAATTCATTAACATAGAGGTTTTTTTTTTCAGTTTTTCATGAATATCCCGAAAAGTACGTATGTCTTCGGGATTACGAACCCTCGGCTGATTCGCGACGATGAGCTCTCTCCGATGGTGCCAAAATTTACTATATAAAAACAAATATGTTCCTTAGATTAAGTACTTTCGGTTGCCCAATAAACTGCCACATCCGGCCCTTCCGTTTTATGAATCTCGAGTTTTAAGTGTCCAGGCGGGACCCCTATTATAATCCCCCTCCTCCACAAAAGAGGGTTAGGTTAGGTTAGGTTTAGGTTAGGTTAGGTTAGGTTTAGGTTAGGTTAGGTTAGGTTAGGTTAGGTTAGGTTAGGTTAGGTTAGCTCGTTTTTTCAGTTTTTCGTGATTATCTCGAGAAGTACTTATCGGAGAGAGGAGCACGATACGTCAAAAGACGCGTCTCGTAAGGGCGCACCCGCTGAAGCCAAAAGATGACCAGGTCTCAATACAAAAAGATGATGATGGTGATGATTATGTTTCACCGAGTTGGTGTCGAGTCCTGTGGGTTCCAGTATTCTCTGATTCGGGATTGCGACCCCTCGGCTGATTCGGGACGACGAGCTCTCTCCGATAGTGCCAAGATTTATTATATAAGATCAAATATGTTCCTCAAAAACGGTACTTTCGTCCGCCCGCTAAACTGCCACTTCCGGCCCTTTCGTTTTAAGAATTTCGGGTTTTAGGTGTCCAGGCAGATCCCCGGGGACGCGGCCCTCGTGCTGCAGGTAAAAAAGTAGCTATAGGTCGAACAATGTAATTTTCAGAATTTTTTAAAATTTTTATGAACAAGCGCCTTGTAAAATTTTATTAATATGTTCAATTTATGTGTTAATTTGGCCTAAAAAAGGGGTCCAGATCTTTAATTTTGGACGCGCCCGGGCGGGACCCCTAATATAATCCTCCTCCTCCACAAAATATTTAACCGGGACAAGAAATAAGGGTCAAAAGGGATGGGCAATTTCTATAACAATTAAAAAAGAGAAAAACTATATACTATCTGACCTTATTGGCACTTGGGGCGAGCAGGGACAGCTATTAATTTGCACAGTTGTTTCTCAAAACCTTCCCTATGGAAGGAAGGAAGACGTTCAACACGACACTACGCAGGCCTCCCGGCAGGAAGAACGAGCACTCTCAGTATTCGCTCTGCAATATTTATAGCGTTAACATATATAAGTACGACACACCTTATAACAATCACAAAAGCCAAAAAGCAAGAGGATCTAGTTTTTTTTTTTAAAAAACTCACAATTCGTGGTCTCCAACAATTTTCTACAAGCTATATGCAAAGCAATGCTGTTCTAAGATCTCAATGATCAAGCAAATCAGGTCAAAAGCACTTCGAAAACACTGTTTTAATCTGAATACTAATTTCTAATTGCTAATAGTATGAAAAACAAAGGCAGACTGTCGGTTACAATTTTGATTTGACGGCCGTTTGTGAGTTAGGCTCAGAATTCTATACAAAAATTCCCTTCCCACAACCCTCTATGTTTCTATATAATTTATGACTGTTCAAAAAGAAAGCAGATAGAAAAAAATTAATATTTAATAAATTTAATATTTGACAAATTCAATATTTTGTTCGTTTAAACAAATATACGATTTTGCCTGCACAGATATTCTCAAAAAATGTTTAATATCATCAAAGCTTGCCTAAGTAAATGCTGAGCCCTCGAGAAGCAAAACACAAAATACAAAAAAAAAAACAAATATAGTCCGTCTCGGATATAATCCGGTGCAAAAAAGCTTGCAAAAACAAATAAAATGGTACGAAAAATTGGGTTAGGTTCCGGTTGCGTATACAAATTTCGACCTTAAATTCATTAACATAGAGGTTTTTTTTTTCAGTTTTTCATGAATATCCCGAAAAGTACGTATGTCTTCGGGATTACGAACCCTCGGCTGATTCGCGACGATGAGCTCTCTCCGATGGTGCCAAAATTTACTATATAAAAACAAATATGTTCCTTAGATTAAGTACTTTCGGTTGCCCAATAAACTGCCACATCCGGCCCTTCCGTTTTATGAATCTCGAGTTTTAAGTGTCCAGGCGGGACCCCTATTATAATCCCCCTCCTCCACAAAAGAGGGTTAGGTTAGGTTAGGTTTAGGTTAGGTTAGGTTAGGTTTAGGTTAGGTTAGGTTAGGTTAGGTTAGGTTAGGTTAGGTTAGGTTAGCTCGTTTTTTCAGTTTTTCGTGATTATCTCGAGAAGTACTTATCGGAGAGAGGAGCACGATACGTCAAAAGACGCGTCTCGTAAGGGCGCACCCGCTGAAGCCGAAAGATGACCAGGTCTCAATACAAAAAGATGATGATGGTGATGATTATGTTTCACCGAGTTGGTGTCGAGTCCTGTGGGTTCCAGTATTCTCTGATTCGGGATTGCGACCCCTCGGCTGATTCGGGACGACGAGCTCTCTCCGATAGTGCCAAGATTTATTATATAAGATCAAATATGTTCCTCAAAAACGGTACTTTCGTCCGCCCGCTAAACTGCCACTTCCGGCCCTTTCGTTTTAAGAATTTCGGGTTTTAGGTGTCCAGGCAGATCCCCGGGGACGCGGCCCTCGTGCTGCAGGTAAAAAAGTAGCTATAGGTCGAACAATGTAATTTTCAGAATTTTTTAAAATTTTTATGAACAAGCGCCTTGTAAAATTTTATTAATATGTTCAATTTATGTGTTAATTTGGCCTAAAAAAGGGGTCCAGATCTTTAATTTTGGACGCGCCCGGGCGGGACCCCTAATATAATCCTCCTCCTCCACAAAATATTTAACCGGGACAAGAAATAAGGGTCAAAAGGGATGGGCAATTTCTATAACAATTAAAAAAGAGAAAAACTATATACTATCTGACCTTATTGGCACTTGGGGCGAGCAGGGACAGCTATTAATTTGCACAGTTGTTTCTCAAAACCTTCCCTATGGAAGGAAGGAAGACGTTCAACACGACACTACGCAGGCCTCCCGGCAGGAAGAACGAGCACTCTCAGTATTCGCTCTGCAATATTTATAGCGTTAACATATATAAGTACGACACACCTTATAACAATCACAAAAGCCAAAAAGCAAGAGGATCTAGTTTTTTTTTTTAAAAAACTCACAATTCGTGGTCTCCAACAATTTTCTACAAGCTATATGCAAAGCAATGCTGTTCTAAGATCTCAATGATCAAGCAAATCAGGTCAAAAGCACTTCGAAAACACTGTTTTAATCTGAATACTAATTTCTAATTGCTAATAGTATGAAAAACAAAGGCAGACTGTCGGTTACAATTTTGATTTGACGGCCGTTTGTGAGTTAGGCTCAGAATTCTATACAAAAATTCCCTTCCCACAACCCTCTATGTTTCTATATAATTTATGACTGTTCAAAAAGAAAGCAGATAGAAAAAAATTAATATTTAATAAATTTAATATTTGACAAATTCAATATTTTGTTCGTTTAAACAAATATACGATTTTGCCTGCACAGATATTCTCAAAAAATGTTTAATATCATCAAAGCTTGCCTAAGTAAATGCTGAGCCCTCGAGAAGCAAAACACAAAATACAAAAAAAAAAACAAATATAGTCCGTCTCGGATATAATCCGGTGCAAAAAAGCTTGCAAAAACAAATAAAATGGTACGAAAAATTGGGTTAGGTTCCGGTTGCGTATACAAATTTCGACCTTAAATTCATTAACATAGAGGTTTTTTTTTTCAGTTTTTCATGAATATCCCGAAAAGTACGTATGTCTTCGGGATTACGAACCCTCGGCTGATTCGCGACGATGAGCTCTCTCCGATGGTGCCAAAATTTACTATATAAAAACAAATATGTTCCTTAGATTAAGTACTTTCGGTTGCCCAATAAACTGCCACATCCGGCCCTTCCGTTTTATGAATCTCGAGTTTTAAGTGTCCAGGCGGGACCCCTATTATAATCCCCCTCCTCCACAAAAGAGGGTTAGGTTAGGTTAGGTTTAGGTTAGGTTAGGTTAGGTTTAGGTTAGGTTAGGTTAGGTTAGGTTAGGTTAGGTTAGGTTAGGTTAGCTCGTTTTTTCAGTTTTTCGTGATTATCTCGAGAAGTACTTATCGGAGAGAGGAGCACGATACGTCAAAAGACGCGTCTCGTAAGGGCGCACCCGCTGAAGCCGAAAGATGACCAGGTCTCAATACAAAAAGATGATGATGGTGATGATTATGTTTCACCGAGTTGGTGTCGAGTCCTGTGGGTTCCAGTATTCTCTGATTCGGGATTGCGACCCCTCGGCTGATTCGGGACGACGAGCTCTCTCCGATAGTGCCAAGATTTATTATATAAGATCAAATATGTTCCTCAAAAACGGTACTTTCGTCCGCCCGCTAAACTGCCACTTCCGGCCCTTTCGTTTTAAGAATTTCGGGTTTTAGGTGTCCAGGCAGATCCCCGGGGACGCGGCCCTCGTGCTGCAGGTAAAAAAGTAGCTATAGGTCGAACAATGTAATTTTCAGAATTTTTTAAAATTTTTATGAACAAGCGCCTTGTAAAATTTTATTAATATGTTCAATTTATGTGTTAATTTGGCCTAAAAAAGGGGTCCAGATCTTTAATTTTGGACGCGCCCGGGCGGGACCCCTAATATAATCCTCCTCCTCCACAAAATATTTAACCGGGACAAGAAATAAGGGTCAAAAGGGATGGGCAATTTCTATAACAATTAAAAAAGAGAAAAACTATATACTATCTGACCTTATTGGCACTTGGGGCGAGCAGGGACAGCTATTAATTTGCACAGTTGTTTCTCAAAACCTTCCCTATGGAAGGAAGGAAGACGTTCAACACGACACTACGCAGGCCTCCCGGCAGGAAGAACGAGCACTCTCAGTATTCGCTCTGCAATATTTATAGCGTTAACATATATAAGTACGACACACCTTATAACAATCACAAAAGCCAAAAAGCAAGAGGATCTAGTTTTTTTTTTTAAAAAACTCACAATTCGTGGTCTCCAACAATTTTCTACAAGCTATATGCAAAGCAATGCTGTTCTAAGATCTCAATGATCAAGCAAATCAGGTCAAAAGCACTTCGAAAACACTATTTTAATCTGAATACTAATTTCTAATTGCTAATAGTATGAAAAACAAAGGCAGACTGTCGGTTACAATTTTGATTTGACGGCCGTTTGTGAGTTAGGCTCAGAATTCTATACAAAAATTCCCTTCCCACAACCCTCTATGTTTCTATATAATTTATGACTGTTCAAAAAGAAAGCAGATAGAAAAAAATTAATATTTAATAAATTTAATATTTGACAAATTCAATATTTTGTTCGTTTAAACAAATATACGATTTTGCCTGCACAGATATTCTCAAAAAATGTTTAATATCATCAAAGCTTGCCTAAGTAAATGCTGAGCCCTCGAGAAGCAAAACACAAAATACAAAAAAAAAAACAAATATAGTCCGTCTCGGATATAATCCGGTGCAAAAAAGCTTGCAAAAACAAATAAAATGGTACGAAAAATTGGGTTAGGTTCCGGTTGCGTATACAAATTTCGACCTTAAATTCATTAACATAGAGGTTTTTTTTTTCAGTTTTTCATGAATATCCCGAAAAGTACGTATGTCTTCGGGATTACGAACCCTCGGCTGATTCGCGACGATGAGCTCTCTCCGATGGTGCCAAAATTTACTATATAAAAACAAATATGTTCCTTAGATTAAGTACTTTCGGTTGCCCAATAAACTGCCACATCCGGCCCTTCCGTTTTATGAATCTCGAGTTTTAAGTGTCCAGGCGGGACCCCTATTATAATCCCCCTCCTCCACAAAAGAGGGTTAGGTTAGGTTAGGTTTAGGTTAGGTTAGGTTAGGTTTAGGTTAGGTTAGGTTAGGTTAGGTTAGGTTAGGTTAGGTTAGGTTAGCTCGTTTTTTCAGTTTTTCGTGATTATCTCGAGAAGTACTTATCGGAGAGAGGAGCACGATACGTCAAAAGACGCGTCTCGTAAGGGCGCACCCGCTGAAGCCGAAAGATGACCAGGTCTCAATACAAAAAGATGATGATGGTGATGATTATGTTTCACCGAGTTGGTGTCGAGTCCTGTGGGTTCCAGTATTCTCTGATTCGGGATTGCGACCCCTCGGCTGATTCGGGACGACGAGCTCTCTCCGATAGTGCCAAGATTTATTATATAAGATCAAATATGTTCCTCAAAAACGGTACTTTCGTCCGCCCGCTAAACTGCCACTTCCGGCCCTTTCGTTTTAAGAATTTCGGGTTTTAGGTGTCCAGGCAGATCCCCGGGGACGCGGCCCTCGTGCTGCAGGTAAAAAAGTAGCTATAGGTCGAACAATGTAATTTTCAGAATTTTTTAAAATTTTTATGAACAAGCGCCTTGTAAAATTTTATTAATATGTTCAATTTATGTGTTAATTTGGCCTAAAAAAGGGGTCCAGATCTTTAATTTTGGACGCGCCCGGGCGGGACCCCTAATATAATCCTCCTCCTCCACAAAATATTTAACCGGGACAAGAAATAAGGGTCAAAAGGGATGGGCAATTTCTATAACAATTAAAAAAGAGAAAAACTATATACTATCTGACCTTATTGGCACTTGGGGCGAGCAGGGACAGCTATTAATTTGCACAGTTGTTTCTCAAAACCTTCCCTATGGAAGGAAGGAAGACGTTCAACACGACACTACGCAGGCCTCCCGGCAGGAAGAACGAGCACTCTCAGTATTCGCTCTGCAATATTTATAGCGTTAACATATATAAGTACGACACACCTTATAACAATCACAAAAGCCAAAAAGCAAGAGGATCTAGTTTTTTTTTTTAAAAAACTCACAATTCGTGGTCTCCAACAATTTTCTACAAGCTATATGCAAAGCAATGCTGTTCTAAGATCTCAATGATCAAGCAAATCAGGTCAAAAGCACTTCGAAAACACTGTTTTAATCTGAATACTAATTTCTAATTGCTAATAGTATGAAAAACAAAGGCAGACTGTCGGTTACAATTTTGATTTGACGGCCGTTTGTGAGTTAGGCTCAGAATTCTATACAAAAATTCCCTTCCCACAACCCTCTATGTTTCTATATAATTTATGACTGTTCAAAAAGAAAGCAGATAGAAAAAAATTAATATTTAATAAATTTAATATTTGACAAATTCAATATTTTGTTCGTTTAAACAAATATACGATTTTGCCTGCACAGATATTCTCAAAAAATGTTTAATATCATCAAAGCTTGCCTAAGTAAATGCTGAGCCCTCGAGAAGCAAAACACAAAATACAAAAAAAAAAACAAATATAGTCCGTCTCGGATATAATCCGGTGCAAAAAAGCTTGCAAAAACAAATAAAATGGTACGAAAAATTGGGTTAGGTTCCGGTTGCGTATACAAATTTCGACCTTAAATTCATTAACATAGAGGTTTTTTTTTTCAGTTTTTCATGAATATCCCGAAAAGTACGTATGTCTTCGGGATTACGAACCCTCGGCTGATTCGCGACGATGAGCTCTCTCCGATGGTGCCAAAATTTACTATATAAAAACAAATATGTTCCTTAGATTAAGTACTTTCGGTTGCCCAATAAACTGCCACATCCGGCCCTTCCGTTTTATGAATCTCGAGTTTTAAGTGTCCAGGCGGGACCCCTATTATAATCCCCCTCCTCCACAAAAGAGGGTTAGGTTAGGTTAGGTTTAGGTTAGGTTAGGTTAGGTTTAGGTTAGGTTAGGTTAGGTTAGGTTAGGTTAGGTTAGGTTAGGTTAGCTCGTTTTTTCAGTTTTTCGTGATTATCTCGAGAAGTACTTATCGGAGAGAGGAGCACGATACGTCAAAAGACGCGTCTCGTAAGGGCGCACCCGCTGAAGCCGAAAGATGACCAGGTCTCAATACAAAAAGATGATGATGGTGATGATTATGTTTCACCGAGTTGGTGTCGAGTCCTGTGGGTTCCAGTATTCTCTGATTCGGGATTGCGACCCCTCGGCTGATTCGGGACGACGAGCTCTCTCCGATAGTGCCAAGATTTATTATATAAGATCAAATATGTTCCTCAAAAACGGTACTTTCGTCCGCCCGCTAAACTGCCACTTCCGGCCCTTTCGTTTTAAGAATTTCGGGTTTTAGGTGTCCAGGCAGATCCCCGGGGACGCGGCCCTCGTGCTGCAGGTAAAAAAGTAGCTATAGGTCGAACAATGTAATTTTCAGAATTTTTTAAAATTTTTATGAACAAGCGCCTTGTAAAATTTTATTAATATGTTCAATTTATGTGTTAATTTGGCCTAAAAAAGGGGTCCAGATCTTTAATTTTGGACGCGCCCGGGCGGGACCCCTAATATAATCCTCCTCCTCCACAAAATATTTAACCGGGACAAGAAATAAGGGTCAAAAGGGATGGGCAATTTCTATAACAATTAAAAAAGAGAAAAACTATATACTATCTGACCTTATTGGCACTTGGGGCGAGCAGGGACAGCTATTAATTTGCACAGTTGTTTCTCAAAACCTTCCCTATGGAAGGAAGGAAGACGTTCAACACGACACTACGCAGGCCTCCCGGCAGGAAGAACGAGCACTCTCAGTATTCGCTCTGCAATATTTATAGCGTTAACATATATAAGTACGACACACCTTATAACAATCACAAAAGCCAAAAAGCAAGAGGATCTAGTTTTTTTTTTTAAAAAACTCACAATTCGTGGTCTCCAACAATTTTCTACAAGCTATATGCAAAGCAATGCTGTTCTAAGATCTCAATGATCAAGCAAATCAGGTCAAAAGCACTTCGAAAACACTGTTTTAATCTGAATACTAATTTCTAATTGCTAATAGTATGAAAAACAAAGGCAGACTGTCGGTTACAATTTTGATTTGACGGCCGTTTGTGAGTTAGGCTCAGAATTCTATACAAAAATTCCCTTCCCACAACCCTCTATGTTTCTATATAATTTATGACTGTTCAAAAAGAAAGCAGATAGAAAAAAATTAATATTTAATAAATTTAATATTTGACAAATTCAATATTTTGTTCGTTTAAACAAATATACGATTTTGCCTGCACAGATATTCTCAAAAAATGTTTAATATCATCAAAGCTTGCCTAAGTAAATGCTGAGCCCTCGAGAAGCAAAACACAAAATACAAAAAAAAAAACAAATATAGTCCGTCTCGGATATAATCCGGTGCAAAAAAGCTTGCAAAAACAAATAAAATGGTACGAAAAATTGGGTTAGGTTCCGGTTGCGTATACAAATTTCGACCTTAAATTCATTAACATAGAGGTTTTTTTTTTCAGTTTTTCATGAATATCCCGAAAAGTACGTATGTCTTCGGGATTACGAACCCTCGGCTGATTCGCGACGATGAGCTCTCTCCGATGGTGCCAAAATTTACTATATAAAAACAAATATGTTCCTTAGATTAAGTACTTTCGGTTGCCCAATAAACTGCCACATCCGGCCCTTCCGTTTTATGAATCTCGAGTTTTAAGTGTCCAGGCGGGACCCCTATTATAATCCCCCTCCTCCACAAAAGAGGGTTAGGTTAGGTTAGGTTTAGGTTAGGTTAGGTTAGGTTTAGGTTAGGTTAGGTTAGGTTAGGTTAGGTTAGGTTAGGTTAGGTTAGCTCGTTTTTTCAGTTTTTCGTGATTATCTCGAGAAGTACTTATCGGAGAGAGGAGCACGATACGTCAAAAGACGCGTCTCGTAAGGGCGCACCCGCTGAAGCCGAAAGATGACCAGGTCTCAATACAAAAAGATGATGATGGTGATGATTATGTTTCACCGAGTTGGTGTCGAGTCCTGTGGGTTCCAGTATTCTCTGATTCGGGATTGCGACCCCTCGGCTGATTCGGGACGACGAGCTCTCTCCGATAGTGCCAAGATTTATTATATAAGATCAAATATGTTCCTCAAAAACGGTACTTTCGTCCGCCCGCTAAACTGCCACTTCCGGCCCTTTCGTTTTAAGAATTTCGGGTTTTAGGTGTCCAGGCAGATCCCCGGGGACGCGGCCCTCGTGCTGCAGGTAAAAAAGTAGCTATAGGTCGAACAATGTAATTTTCAGAATTTTTTAAAATTTTTATGAACAAGCGCCTTGTAAAATTTTATTAATATGTTCAATTTATGTGTTAATTTGGCCTAAAAAAGGGGTCCAGATCTTTAATTTTGGACGCGCCCGGGCGGGACCCCTAATATAATCCTCCTCCTCCACAAAATATTTAACCGGGACAAGAAATAAGGGTCAAAAGGGATGGGCAATTTCTATAACAATTAAAAAAGAGAAAAACTATATACTATCTGACCTTATTGGCACTTGGGGCGAGCAGGGACAGCTATTAATTTGCACAGTTGTTTCTCAAAACCTTCCCTATGGAAGGAAGGAAGACGTTCAACACGACACTACGCAGGCCTCCCGGCAGGAAGAACGAGCACTCTCAGTATTCGCTCTGCAATATTTATAGCGTTAACATATATAAGTACGACACACCTTATAACAATCACAAAAGCCAAAAAGCAAGAGGATCTAGTTTTTTTTTTTAAAAAACTCACAATTCGTGGTCTCCAACAATTTTCTACAAGCTATATGCAAAGCAATGCTGTTCTAAGATCTCAATGATCAAGCAAATCAGGTCAAAAGCACTTCGAAAACACTGTTTTAATCTGAATACTAATTTCTAATTGCTAATAGTATGAAAAACAAAGGCAGACTGTCGGTTACAATTTTGATTTGACGGCCGTTTGTGAGTTAGGCTCAGAATTCTATACAAAAATTCCCTTCCCACAACCCTCTATGTTTCTATATAATTTATGACTGTTCAAAAAGAAAGCAGATAGAAAAAAATTAATATTTAATAAATTTAATATTTGACAAATTCAATATTTTGTTCGTTTAAACAAATATACGATTTTGCCTGCACAGATATTCTCAAAAAATGTTTAATATCATCAAAGCTTGCCTAAGTAAATGCTGAGCCCTCGAGAAGCAAAACACAAAATACAAAAAAAAAAACAAATATAGTCCGTCTCGGATATAATCCGGTGCAAAAAAGCTTGCAAAAACAAATAAAATGGTACGAAAAATTGGGTTAGGTTCCGGTTGCGTATACAAATTTCGACCTTAAATTCATTAACATAGAGGTTTTTTTTTTCAGTTTTTCATGAATATCCCGAAAAGTACGTATGTCTTCGGGATTACGAACCCTCGGCTGATTCGCGACGATGAGCTCTCTCCGATGGTGCCAAAATTTACTATATAAAAACAAATATGTTCCTTAGATTAAGTACTTTCGGTTGCCCAATAAACTGCCACATCCGGCCCTTCCGTTTTATGAATCTCGAGTTTTAAGTGTCCAGGCGGGACCCCTATTATAATCCCCCTCCTCCACAAAAGAGGGTTAGGTTAGGTTAGGTTTAGGTTAGGTTAGGTTAGGTTTAGGTTAGGTTAGGTTAGGTTAGGTTAGGTTAGGTTAGGTTAGGTTAGCTCGTTTTTTCAGTTTTTCGTGATTATCTCGAGAAGTACTTATCGGAGAGAGGAGCACGATACGTCAAAAGACGCGTCTCGTAAGGGCGCACCCGCTGAAGCCGAAAGATGACCAGGTCTCAATACAAAAAGATGATGATGGTGATGATTATGTTTCACCGAGTTGGTGTCGAGTCCTGTGGGTTCCAGTATTCTCTGATTCGGGATTGCGACCCCTCGGCTGATTCGGGACGACGAGCTCTCTCCGATAGTGCCAAGATTTATTATATAAGATCAAATATGTTCCTCAAAAACGGTACTTTCGTCCGCCCGCTAAACTGCCACTTCCGGCCCTTTCGTTTTAAGAATTTCGGGTTTTAGGTGTCCAGGCAGATCCCCGGGGACGCGGCCCTCGTGCTGCAGGTAAAAAAGTAGCTATAGGTCGAACAATGTAATTTTCAGAATTTTTTAAAATTTTTATGAACAAGCGCCTTGTAAAATTTTATTAATATGTTCAATTTATGTGTTAATTTGGCCTAAAAAAGGGGTCCAGATCTTTAATTTTGGACGCGCCCGGGCGGGACCCCTAATATAATCCTCCTCCTCCACAAAATATTTAACCGGGACAAGAAATAAGGGTCAAAAGGGATGGGCAATTTCTATAACAATTAAAAAAGAGAAAAACTATATACTATCTGACCTTATTGGCACTTGGGGCGAGCAGGGACAGCTATTAATTTGCACAGTTGTTTCTCAAAACCTTCCCTATGGAAGGAAGGAAGACGTTCAACACGACACTACGCAGGCCTCCCGGCAGGAAGAACGAGCACTCTCAGTATTCGCTCTGCAATATTTATAGCGTTAACATATATAAGTACGACACACCTTATAACAATCACAAAAGCCAAAAAGCAAGAGGATCTAGTTTTTTTTTTTAAAAAACTCACAATTCGTGGTCTCCAACAATTTTCTACAAGCTATATGCAAAGCAATGCTGTTCTAAGATCTCAATGATCAAGCAAATCAGGTCAAAAGCACTTCGAAAACACTGTTTTAATCTGAATACTAATTTCTAATTGCTAATAGTATGAAAAACAAAGGCAGACTGTCGGTTACAATTTTGATTTGACGGCCGTTTGTGAGTTAGGCTCAGAATTCTATACAAAAATTCCCTTCCCACAACCCTCTATGTTTCTATATAATTTATGACTGTTCAAAAAGAAAGCAGATAGAAAAAAATTAATATTTAATAAATTTAATATTTGACAAATTCAATATTTTGTTCGTTTAAACAAATATACGATTTTGCCTGCACAGATATTCTCAAAAAATGTTTAATATCATCAAAGCTTGCCTAAGTAAATGCTGAGCCCTCGAGAAGCAAAACACAAAATACAAAAAAAAAAACAAATATAGTCCGTCTCGGATATAATCCGGTGCAAAAAAGCTTGCAAAAACAAATAAAATGGTACGAAAAATTGGGTTAGGTTCCGGTTGCGTATACAAATTTCGACCTTAAATTCATTAACATAGAGGTTTTTTTTTTCAGTTTTTCATGAATATCCCGAAAAGTACGTATGTCTTCGGGATTACGAACCCTCGGCTGATTCGCGACGATGAGCTCTCTCCGATGGTGCCAAAATTTACTATATAAAAACAAATATGTTCCTTAGATTAAGTACTTTCGGTTGCCCAATAAACTGCCACATCCGGCCCTTCCGTTTTATGAATCTCGAGTTTTAAGTGTCCAGGCGGGACCCCTATTATAATCCCCCTCCTCCACAAAAGAGGGTTAGGTTAGGTTAGGTTTAGGTTAGGTTAGGTTAGGTTTAGGTTAGGTTAGGTTAGGTTAGGTTAGGTTAGGTTAGGTTAGCTCGTTTTTTCAGTTTTTCGTGATTATCTCGAGAAGTACTTATCGGAGAGAGGAGCACGATACGTCAAAAGACGCGTCTCGTAAGGGCGCACCCGCTGAAGCCGAAAGATGACCAGGTCTCAATACAAAAAGATGATGATGGTGATGATTATGTTTCACCGAGTTGGTGTCGAGTCCTGTGGGTTCCAGTATTCTCTGATTCGGGATTGCGACCCCTCGGCTGATTCGGGACGACGAGCTCTCTCCGATAGTGCCAAGATTTATTATATAAGATCAAATATGTTCCTCAAAAACGGTACTTTCGTCCGCCCGCTAAACTGCCACTTCCGGCCCTTTCGTTTTAAGAATTTCGGGTTTTAGGTGTCCAGGCAGATCCCCGGGGACGCGGCCCTCGTGCTGCAGGTAAAAAAGTAGCTATAGGTCGAACAATGTAATTTTCAGAATTTTTTAAAATTTTTATGAACAAGCGCCTTGTAAAATTTTATTAATATCTTCAATTTATGTGTTAATTTGGCCTAAAAAAGGGGTCCAGATCTTTAATTTTGGACGCGCCCGGGCGGGACCCCTAATATAATCCTCCTCCTCCACAAAATATTTAACCGGGACAAGAAATAAGGGTCAAAAGGGATGGGCAATTTCTATAACAATTAAAAAAGAGAAAAACTATATACTATCTGACCTTATTGGCACTTGGGGCGAGCAGGGACAGCTATTAATTTGCACAGTTGTTTCTCAAAACCTTCCCTATGGAAGGAAGGAAGACGTTCAACACGACACTACGCAGGCCTCCCGGCAGGAAGAACGAGCACTCTCAGTATTCGCTCTGCAATATTTATAGCGTTAACATATATAAGTACGACACACCTTATAACAATCACAAAAGCCAAAAAGCAAGAGGATCTAGTTTTTTTTTTTTTAAAAAACTCACAATTCGTGGTCTCCAACAATTTTCTACAAGCTATATGCAAAGCAATGCTGTTCTAAGATCTCAATGATCAAGCAAATCAGGTCAAAAGCACTTCGAAAACACTGTTTTAATCTGAATACTAATTTCTAATTGCTAATAGTATGAAAAACAAAGGCAGACTGTCGGTTACAATTTTGATTTGACGGCCGTTTGTGAGTTAGGCTCAGAATTCTATACAAAAATTCCCTTCCCACAACCCTCTATGTTTCTATATAATTTATGACTGTTCAAAAAGAAAGCAGATAGAAAAAAATTAATATTTAATAAATTTAATATTTGACAAATTCAATATTTTGTTCGTTTAAACAAATATACGATTTTGCCTGCACAGATATTCTCAAAAAATGTTTAATATCATCAAAGCTTGCCTAAGTAAATGCTGAGCCCTCGAGAAGCAAAACACAAAATACAAAAAAAAAAACAAATATAGTCCGTCTCGGATATAATCCGGTGCAAAAAAGCTTGCAAAAACAAATAAAATGGTACGAAAAATTGGGTTAGGTTCCGGTTGCGTATACAAATTTCGACCTTAAATTCATTAACATAGAGGTTTTTTTTTTCAGTTTTTCATGAATATCCCGAAAAGTACGTATGTCTTCGGGATTACGAACCCTCGGCTGATTCGCGACGATGAGCTCTCTCCGATGGTGCCAAAATTTACTATATAAAAACAAATATGTTCCTTAGATTAAGTACTTTCGGTTGCCCAATAAACTGCCACATCCGGCCCTTCCGTTTTATGAATCTCGAGTTTTAAGTGTCCAGGCGGGACCCCTATTATAATCCCCCTCCTCCACAAAAGAGGGTTAGGTTAGGTTAGGTTTAGGTTAGGTTAGGTTAGGTTTAGGTTAGGTTAGGTTAGGTTAGGTTAGGTTAGGTTAGGTTAGGTTAGCTCGTTTTTTCAGTTTTTCGTGATTATCTCGAGAAGTACTTATCGGAGAGAGGAGCACGATACGTCAAAAGACGCGTCTCGTAAGGGCGCACCCGCTGAAGCCGAAAGATGACCAGGTCTCAATACAAAAAGATGATGATGGTGATGATTATGTTTCACCGAGTTGGTGTCGAGTCCTGTGGGTTCCAGTATTCTCTGATTCGGGATTGCGACCCCTCGGCTGATTCGGGACGACGAGCTCTCTCCGATAGTGCCAAGATTTATTATATAAGATCAAATATGTTCCTCAAAAACGGTACTTTCGTCCGCCCGCTAAACTGCCACTTCCGGCCCTTTCGTTTTAAGAATTTCGGGTTTTAGGTGTCCAGGCAGATCCCCGGGGACGCGGCCCTCGTGCTGCAGGTAAAAAAGTAGCTATAGGTCGAACAATGTAATTTTCAGAATTTTTTAAAATTTTTATGAACAAGCGCCTTGTAAAATTTTATTAATATGTTCAATTTATGTGTTAATTTGGCCTAAAAAAGGGGTCCAGATCTTTAATTTTGGACGCGCCCGGGCGGGACCCCTAATATAATCCTCCTCCTCCACAAAATATTTAACCGGGACAAGAAATAAGGGTCAAAAGGGATGGGCAATTTCTATAACAATTAAAAAAGAGAAAAACTATATACTATCTGACCTTATTGGCACTTGGGGCGAGCAGGGACAGCTATTAATTTGCACAGTTGTTTCTCAAAACCTTCCCTATGGAAGGAAGGAAGACGTTCAACACGACACTACGCAGGCCTCCCGGCCAGGAAGAACGAGCACTCTCAGTATTCGCTCTGCAATATTTATAGCGTTAACATATATAAGTACGACACACCTTATAACAATCACAAAAGCCAAAAAGCAAGAGGATCTAGTTTTTTTTTTTAAAAAACTCACAATTCGTGGTCTCCAACAATTTTCTACAAGCTATATGCAAAGCAATGCTGTTCTAAGATCTCAATGATCAAGCAAATCAGGTCAAAAGCACTTCGAAAACACTGTTTTAATCTGAATACTAATTTCTAATTGCTAATAGTATGAAAAACAAAGGCAGACTGTCGGTTACAATTTTGATTTGACGGCCGTTTGTGAGTTAGGCTCAGAATTCTATACAAAAATTCCCTTCCCACAACCCTCTATGTTTCTATATAATTTATGACTGTTCAAAAAGAAAGCAGATAGAAAAAAATTAATATTTAATAAATTTAATATTTGACAAATTCAATATTTTGTTCGTTTAAACAAATATACGATTTTGCCTGCACAGATATTCTCAAAAAATGTTTAATATCATCAAAGCTTGCCTAAGTAAATGCTGAGCCCTCGAGAAGCAAAACACAAAATACAAAAAAAAAAACAAATATAGTCCGTCTCGGATATAATCCGGTGCAAAAAAGCTTGCAAAAACAAATAAAATGGTACGAAAAATTGGGTTAGGTTCCGGTTGCGTATACAAATTTCGACCTTAAATTCATTAACATAGAGGTTTTTTTTTTCAGTTTTTCATGAATATCCCGAAAAGTACGTATGTCTTCGGGATTACGAACCCTCGGCTGATTCGCGACGATGAGCTCTCTCCGATGGTGCCAAAATTTACTATATAAAAACAAATATGTTCCTTAGATTAAGTACTTTCGGTTGCCCAATAAACTGCCACATCCGGCCCTTCCGTTTTATGAATCTCGAGTTTTAAGTGTCCAGGCGGGACCCCTATTATAATCCCCCTCCTCCACAAAAGAGGGTTAGGTTAGGTTAGGTTTAGGTTAGGTTAGGTTAGGTTTAGGTTAGGTTAGGTTAGGTTAGGTTAGGTTAGGTTAGGTTAGGTTAGCTCGTTTTTTCAGTTTTTCGTGATTATCTCGAGAAGTACTTATCGGAGAGAGGAGCACGATACGTCAAAAGACGCGTCTCGTAAGGGCGCACCCGCTGAAGCCGAAAGATGACCAGGTCTCAATACAAAAAGATGATGATGGTGATGATTATGTTTCACCGAGTTGGTGTCGAGTCCTGTGGGTTCCAGTATTCTCTGATTCGGGATTGCGACCCCTCGGCTGATTCGGGACGACGAGCTCTCTCCGATAGTGCCAAGATTTATTATATAAGATCAAATATGTTCCTCAAAAACGGTACTTTCGTCCGCCCGCTAAACTGCCACTTCCGGCCCTTTCGTTTTAAGAATTTCGGGTTTTAGGTGTCCAGGCAGATCCCCGGGGACGCGGCCCTCGTGCTGCAGGTAAAAAAGTAGCTATAGGTCGAACAATGTAATTTTCAGAATTTTTTAAAATTTTTATGAACAAGCGCCTTGTAAAATTTTATTAATATGTTCAATTTATGTGTTAATTTGGCCTAAAAAAGGGGTCCAGATCTTTAATTTTGGACGCGCCCGGGCGGGACCCCTAATATAATCCTCCTCCTCCACAAAATATTTAACCGGGACAAGAAATAAGGGTCAAAAGGGATGGGCAATTTCTATAACAATTAAAAAAGAGAAAAACTATATACTATCTGACCTTATTGGCACTTGGGGCGAGCAGGGACAGCTATTAATTTGCACAGTTGTTTCTCAAAACCTTCCCTATGGAAGGAAGGAAGACGTTCAACACGACACTACGCAGGCCTCCCGGCAGGAAGAACGAGCACTCTCAGTATTCGCTCTGCAATATTTATAGCGTTAACATATATAAGTACGACACACCTTATAACAATCACAAAAGCCAAAAAGCAAGAGGATCTAGTTTTTTTTTTTTAAAAAACTCACAATTCGTGGTCTCCAACAATTTTCTACAAGCTATATGCAAAGCAATGCTGTTCTAAGATCTCAATGATCAAGCAAATCAGGTCAAAAGCACTTCGAAAACACTGTTTTAATCTGAATACTAATTTCTAATTGCTAATAGTATGAAAAACAAAGGCAGACTGTCGGTTACAATTTTGATTTGACGGCCGTTTGTGAGTTAGGCTCAGAATTCTATACAAAAATTCCCTTCCCACAACCCTCTATGTTTCTATATAATTTATGACTGTTCAAAAAGAAAGCAGATAGAAAAAAATTAATATTTAATAAATTTAATATTTGACAAATTCAATATTTTGTTCGTTTAAACAAATATACGATTTTGCCTGCACAGATATTCTCAAAAAATGTTTAATATCATCAAAGCTTGCCTAAGTAAATGCTGAGCCCTCGAGAAGCAAAACACAAAATACAAAAAAAAAAACAAATATAGTCCGTCTCGGATATAATCCGGTGCAAAAAAGCTTGCAAAAACAAATAAAATGGTACGAAAAATTGGGTTAGGTTCCGGTTGCGTATACAAATTTCGACCTTAAATTCATTAACATAGAGGTTTTTTTTTTCAGTTTTTCATGAATATCCCGAAAAGTACGTATGTCTTCGGGATTACGAACCCTCGGCTGATTCGCGACGATGAGCTCTCTCCGATGGTGCCAAAATTTACTATATAAAAACAAATATGTTCCTTAGATTAAGTACTTTCGGTTGCCCAATAAACTGCCACATCCGGCCCTTCCGTTTTATGAATCTCGAGTTTTAAGTGTCCAGGCGGGACCCCTATTATAATCCCCCTCCTCCACAAAAGAGGGTTAGGTTAGGTTAGGTTTAGGTTAGGTTAGGTTAGGTTTAGGTTAGGTTAGGTTAGGTTAGGTTAGGTTAGGTTAGGTTAGCTCGTTTTTTCAGTTTTTCGTGATTATCTCGAGAAGTACTTATCGGAGAGAGGAGCACGATACGTCAAAAGACGCGTCTCGTAAGGGCGCACCCGCTGAAGCCGAAAGATGACCAGGTCTCAATACAAAAAGATGATGATGGTGATGATTATGTTTCACCGAGTTGGTGTCGAGTCCTGTGGGTTCCAGTATTCTCTGATTCGGGATTGCGACCCCTCGGCTGATTCGGGACGACGAGCTCTCTCCGATAGTGCCAAGATTTATTATATAAGATCAAATATGTTCCTCAAAAACGGTACTTTCGTCCGCCCGCTAAACTGCCACTTCCGGCCCTTTCGTTTTAAGAATTTCGGGTTTTAGGTGTCCAGGCAGATCCCCGGGGACGCGGCCCTCGTGCTGCAGGTAAAAAAGTAGCTATAGGTCGAACAATGTAATTTTCAGAATTTTTTAAAATTTTTATGAACAAGCGCCTTGTAAAATTTTATTAATATCTTCAATTTATGTGTTAATTTGGCCTAAAAAAGGGGTCCAGATCTTTAATTTTGGACGCGCCCGGGCGGGACCCCTAATATAATCCTCCTCCTCCACAAAATATTTAACCGGGACAAGAAATAAGGGTCAAAAGGGATGGGCAATTTCTATAACAATTAAAAAAGAGAAAAACTATATACTATCTGACCTTATTGGCACTTGGGGCGAGCAGGGACAGCTATTAATTTGCACAGTTGTTTCTCAAAACCTTCCCTATGGAAGGAAGGAAGACGTTCAACACGACACTACGCAGGCCTCCCGGCAGGAAGAACGAGCACTCTCAGTATTCGCTCTGCAATATTTATAGCGTTAACATATATAAGTACGACACACCTTATAACAATCACAAAAGCCAAAAAGCAAGAGGATCTAGTTTTTTTTTTTTTAAAAAACTCACAATTCGTGGTCTCCAACAATTTTCTACAAGCTATATGCAAAGCAATGCTGTTCTAAGATCTCAATGATCAAGCAAATCAGGTCAAAAGCACTTCGAAAACACTGTTTTAATCTGAATACTAATTTCTAATTGCTAATAGTATGAAAAACAAAGGCAGACTGTCGGTTACAATTTTGATTTGACGGCCGTTTGTGAGTTAGGCTCAGAATTCTATACAAAAATTCCCTTCCCACAACCCTCTATGTTTCTATATAATTTATGACTGTTCAAAAAGAAAGCAGATAGAAAAAAATTAATATTTAATAAATTTAATATTTGACAAATTCAATATTTTGTTCGTTTAAACAAATATACGATTTTGCCTGCACAGATATTCTCAAAAAATGTTTAATATCATCAAAGCTTGCCTAAGTAAATGCTGAGCCCTCGAGAAGCAAAACACAAAATACAAAAAAAAAAACAAATATAGTCCGTCTCGGATATAATCCGGTGCAAAAAAGCTTGCAAAAACAAATAAAATGGTACGAAAAATTGGGTTAGGTTCCGGTTGCGTATACAAATTTCGACCTTAAATTCATTAACATAGAGGTTTTTTTTTTCAGTTTTTCATGAATATCCCGAAAAGTACGTATGTCTTCGGGATTACGAACCCTCGGCTGATTCGCGACGATGAGCTCTCTCCGATGGTGCCAAAATTTACTATATAAAAACAAATATGTTCCTTAGATTAAGTACTTTCGGTTGCCCAATAAACTGCCACATCCGGCCCTTCCGTTTTATGAATCTCGAGTTTTAAGTGTCCAGGCGGGACCCCTATTATAATCCCCCTCCTCCACAAAAGAGGGTTAGGTTAGGTTAGGTTTAGGTTAGGTTAGGTTAGGTTTAGGTTAGGTTAGGTTAGGTTAGGTTAGGTTAGGTTAGGTTAGCTCGTTTTTTCAGTTTTTCGTGATTATCTCGAGAAGTACTTATCGGAGAGAGGAGCACGATACGTCAAAAGACGCGTCTCGTAAGGGCGCACCAGCTGAAGCCGAAAGATGACCAGGTCTCAATACAAAAAGATGATGATGGTGATGATTATGTTTCACCGAGTTGGTGTCGAGTCCTGTGGGTTCCAGTATTCTCTGATTCGGGATTGCGACCCCTCGGCTGATTCGGGACGACGAGCTCTCTCCGATAGTGCCAAGATTTATTATATAAGATCAAATATGTTCCTCAAAAACGGTACTTTCGTCCGCCCGCTAAACTGCCACTTCCGGCCCTTTCGTTTTAAGAATTTCGGGTTTTAGGTGTCCAGGCAGATCCCCGGGGACGCGGCCCTCGTGCTGCAGGTAAAAAAGTAGCTATAGGTCGAACAATGTAATTTTCAGAATTTTTTAAAATTTTTATGAACAAGCGCCTTGTAAAATTTTATTAATATGTTCAATTTATGTGTTAATTTGGCCTAAAAAAGGGGTCCAGATCTTTAATTTTGGACGCGCCCGGGCGGGACCCCTAATATAATCCTCCTCCTCCACAAAATATTTAACCGGGACAAGAAATAAGGGTCAAAAGGGATGGGCAATTTCTATAACAATTAAAAAAGAGAAAAACTATATACTATCTGACCTTATTGGCACTTGGGGCGAGCAGGGACAGCTATTAATTTGCACAGTTGTTTCTCAAAACCTTCCCTATGGAAGGAAGGAAGACGTTCAACACGACACTACGCAGGCCTCCCGGCAGGAAGAACGAGCACTCTCAGTATTCGCTCTGCAATATTTATAGCGTTAACATATATAAGTACGACACACCTTATAACAATCACAAAAGCCAAAAAGCAAGAGGATCTAGTTTTTTTTTTTTAAAAAACTCACAATTCGTGGTCTCCAACAATTTTCTACAAGCTATATGCAAAGCAATGCTGTTCTAAGATCTCAATGATCAAGCAAATCAGGTCAAAAGCACTTCGAAAACACTGTTTTAATCTGAATACTAATTTCTAATTGCTAATAGTATGAAAAACAAAGGCAGACTGTCGGTTACAATTTTGATTTGACGGCCGTTTGTGAGTTAGGCTCAGAATTCTATACAAAAATTCCCTTCCCACAACCCTCTATGTTTCTATATAATTTATGACTGTTCAAAAAGAAAGCAGATAGAAAAAAATTAATATTTAATAAATTTAATATTTGACAAATTCAATATTTTGTTCGTTTAAACAAATATACGATTTTGCCTGCACAGATATTCTCAAAAAATGTTTAATATCATCAAAGCTTGCCTAAGTAAATGCTGAGCCCTCGAGAAGCAAAACACAAAATACAAAAAAAAAAACAAATATAGTCCGTCTCGGATATAATCCGGTGCAAAAAAGCTTGCAAAAACAAATAAAATGGTACGAAAAATTGGGTTAGGTTCCGGTTGCGTATACAAATTTCGACCTTAAATTCATTAACATAGAGGTTTTTTTTTTCAGTTTTTCATGAATATCCCGAAAAGTACGTATGTCTTCGGGATTACGAACCCTCGGCTGATTCGCGACGATGAGCTCTCTCCGATGGTGCCAAAATTTACTATATAAAAACAAATATGTTCCTTAGATTAAGTACTTTCGGTTGCCCAATAAACTGCCACATCCGGCCCTTCCGTTTTATGAATCTCGAGTTTTAAGTGTCCAGGCGGGACCCCTATTATAATCCCCCTCCTCCACAAAAGAGGGTTAGGTTAGGTTAGGTTTAGGTTAGGTTAGGTTAGGTTTAGGTTAGGTTAGGTTAGGTTAGGTTAGGTTAGGTTAGGTTAGCTCGGGGTGCGAAGTTGGTCTCACCTCCTCGTGGTGCACCCTGGGCAACAATAGGGAGCAATGTTTTAGGCATTGCTGGCTATTGGCGAAGAGGACCAACAATTCCTTCTCCTACGTCCCCTTTACCTTGTATTCCCGTCTCATCTCTCTCATCCCTTCTCAGTTATTACTCCCACTCACATCCCATCCCCACTTACTCCCGTGTTCCCCAACTCCTGGTTCGTAATGTTAGGTTTATTTGCTAGGGACTTTATGTTAGGTTATGTTAGGCGACGAATGTTCTCTCTATATCTATTTCCCCCCTCTTGTTCTTTATATCTTTACTCTTCTTCTTCCCCCCTATGTTCCCCCCTTCTTTTCTTCTATTTTCAACTCCAGAAGAAGTACGGAAATATGATGAATGCTAAAAAACAATATGGAACAAGCACGTGGTAAAACAGAACTACCCCAGGAGGGTACCGGCCGCTCCGCGGCAGGAGAATCCCTCCCAGTGCGGGAACTTCGCTCTCGCACTGGCAGCCCCGCGTTTTCTGGGGGGGGCAACCAAGTGTTTGGCGGTAGGGCCGACCCCCCTACCGCTCCAACGACTATGGCTACTCAAATGGTTACTGATCTTGCCCAAGGGAGAGAGCTCCAGGTATCTCTTGAGCGAATGGACGGGGACTCAGACGGTTCGGCATCCAGCCGAATGTCCGAAGCCGAAGGCTCGCTGGAGCGAAAGCGGTCTTACCGCTTGCTCTGCTCGGACAGCGAGCCGGAGGTAGATGTCCCCGCCAAATACGTGGCGATTCCCAAGAGGGGACGTGGCCGCCCGTCCACAACAGGCGCACATGTGGGGCTGTGGCAGGCCAAGAAAGAGCTCCTTATGAAGGAGAAGGAGGAAAAGGCTCTGCAGGAGCAGAAGGAGCTCGCCTTGTCCTCACGGAGTGTCCGCCCGCGAGAAACCTCGCGGCTCTCCGTCACTGCATCTGGGGACGAGGACAAGGAGGAAGCCACGGCCGCTGCTCTACTAAAGCGAGCCGAACGGGACTATGGACTCATCAAGGAGAACATCAGGAAGTCCAAAAATATGAAGGGAACAACCATGAAGGAGATGAAGGAGGCCGCCGATGACATGCGAGAGGTGGTCGATGAACTTCATCGTCGGACGGCCAACGACGAGAACCGTCGGCTCCTTAGAGAGAACGAGCGCCTTCGTTCTCAGCTCAAGGACCTGATGGAGGACGTCGCCGCCGACCGGGCGGAGGCTAGAGCGCGAATAGCACAGGGACTGGCTCCAAGAGCTCTGCCAGCCCCTGCTGCTCCGGCTGCTCCGGCCGCTCCAACAACATTGGATTTGGCTCAGCTCAGCAGTTGGTTTGAGGAGAGGGACCGTAACCTCATCCAAAAGCTGAGCTTTATCATGGACACGAAGATCGAGGGGCTGCAGGTGGATGGACGTCTCCTTCCTCCCAAGCGCCATCGTCCTCAGCTGGCTTCAGACAGGGCGCCCTACGCGCCCCAGGAGGAGACAGCTCCGGAACCTGCAACCAAGAAGAAGAAAAAGAAAAAGAGTAAGAAAAAGAGCCAAAAGGAGAAGGAAAGGCCGCAACCGGCACCCGAGGGAGTCCATTCACTGGAGGAGGTCGCTGGGACAAGCACCCAACCCCAACCCCAACCGACAGGGAAGGGAAAGGGGAAGGGAAAGAAGTCCCGACCAGAGACCCAACCTGCTCCCACGGATGTCACACAGGACACGACAGCACCGCAGCCACCACCAGCTGAGCGAGCGGTGAATACGTGGGCGACGGTGGCCAGCAAAAATGCCAAGCGCAAGGCAATCAAAGCCTCGCAACTGGCTTCTGGTCAAACCGCCCCGACCGCACCACCGAGGAACAAGCCACCGGCTGTCAAGTTGAGGGTCCCTCGATCGGCAGCGGTGGTCATCAAGGTGCAGGAGAGGGAGGGTCTTACTTATGGCGACGTACTCACGGAGGCCAAGAGTAAGATCAACCTGGCTGAACTAGGGATTACGAGCGGCTTCAGGGTGAAGACGGCCGCTTCGGGGGCACGGATCTTACAAGTGCCGGGTCCGGCGACGGAAGGAACCGCCGAGACCCTGGCCGCGAAGTTGAGAGAAGTGCTCCCACAGGAGGTGACAATAACCCAGCCCACGAAGATGGCGGATTTCCGTGTGAGTGGACTGGAGGACTCGAACACCAGAGAAGAGGTGGCAGCAGCAGTCGCCAGGCGGGGTGAATGTAGGGTCGAACTAATTAGGGTAGGGGAGATTCGCAAGGATCGAACTGGCCTAGGCTCGGCCTTCGTGAAGTGCCCGGTGGCTGCTGTAAAGAAAGTTGTCGCTGGCGGCCGACTCACAGTTGGGTGGGCGTCGGCCCAAGTGAAGTTGCTGGAGCCGCGGGTCCTGAGGTGTTTCCGGTGCCTTGAACCGGGACACGTTAAGGACACGTGCAAGACGGATGAGGACAGGAGTCGGCTGTGTTTCCGGTGCGGACAGCCCGACCACCTGATTAGGGACTGCACAGCGCCAGCCCCGCACTGCACCGTGTGCGGGGCGGCCGGCAAGCCGGCGGCGCACAGGGTTGGGGGGAAGGCTTGTGCTGCGCACACCCGACCCCTCAAGAAGAAGAAGACGCCCGCAGCGACGACCGATGCCGAGCTGCCGCGCAATATCCCGAGCTCCGAAAGCGCCTCAAACGCGACTAGGACAGTGGATGAGCCGACCCCGATGACCACGGCTTAATTTATGGATCACGCCCGAGTCAAGATCTTGCAAGGGAACATCAACCACTGCGCCAGGGCCCAGGACCTCTTGTCCCAGACCATGGTGCAGTGGGGGATTCACGTGGGCGTGGTCGCAGAGCCGTATTTCGTGCCTCCTAGCAGCTCCGACTGGGTGGGGGACGACACGGACACGGCGGCCATTACCAGCAGGCCAGCCGCGGGGATCCCACCTCTCACCAACATCTCGAGGGGTTCGGGGTTCGTTGCGGCCACGGTGGGGGAGATCACCATCATATCGGTGTATTTCTCCCCAAATCGGACGTTTGCCGAGTTCGAGGGCTTCCTCGCGCAGCTCGGAGCTCTAGTAACACGGACACTCCCTCGCCTCGTGGTGGTGGCCGGCGACCTAAATGCCAAATCCGTGGCTTGGGGTTGCCCGGCAACCGACATCCGGGGTGATGCAGTTGAGGAGTGGCTGTTGACGGTCGGTTTAGTCGTGGTCAACGTGGGACAAGAGCACACGTGCGTGCGAGCACAGGGCGGATCCATCGTGGATGTAACGTTCACATGCCCCGCCCTGGCACGCCGTGTGCAAAACTGGCGAGTCGTTACCGGTGAGGAGACTCTCTCCGATCACCGGTACATCAGGTTCGACATAGCACCGAGTCGAAGGGCCCAGCACATCTCGGGCCCCAGGGCCACTCGAGGGGACCCAGTCAGATGGAGGCTGAACACTATGGACGCGGATCTCCTTAAGGAGGCTGCAATAGTGCAGGCCTGGCTCTCCGAGTCGAATGAAGAGACAAATGTAGACCAGGAGGCGGACCGGCTTCGGAGAGCCATGGCCGTCATCTGCGACACCTCCATGTCCCGAGCCAGGAGTGGCCCTAACCGACGTCGCCAGGTCTACTGGTGGTCGGAGGAGGCAGCGCGGCTAAGAAAAGAGTGCGTGGCTGCGCGACGCGCTTATACCCGGAGCCGAAGGAGGAGACGGAGGGATCCAGAGAGGGAGGCCTCCCTGTACACCGTGTACAGGGAAAAGTGCACCGCTCTCCACATCGCCGTTGCCCAAGCCAAGGAGAGAGCTCGCCAGGAGCTTCTGGAGTTGATCGATCGCGACCCGTGGGGGAGACCCTACAATCTGGTGCGGAACAAGTTCCGCCCATGGTCCCCCCCGCTGACGCAGACGCTCCAGCCGCACCTGGTGGAGAACATAGTCTCCTCCCTGTTTCCACAAAGGGCCGAACATCTGCCCCCATCGATGGTTCCCGACTGGGCCAACATCCCGGAGGACCCAGAGGTGCCGCCGGTGACCAGGGAGGAGATAGAGAGAGCAGTAGATCGCCTCAAAGGCAAATCCACGGCTCCGGGCCTGGATGGGGTTCATGCGAAGGTGTGGGTTCTCGCCTTCGACGCCCTGGATGACTGGCTGAAGAGGATTTTCGACGCCTGCCTCTCCCAAGCTGCGATCCCGCGGCAGTGGAAGACGGGCAGGTTGGTCTTCATCAGCAAACCGGGGCGTCCGGCTGACTCCCCCTCCGCATACAGGCCCATCGTGCTTATTGACGAGGTGGCCAAGATATTTGAAAGGGTGGTGGTCAGTCGCATTATCGACCACCTGGAAGGCGAGGGCCCGGACCTGGCTCCAAACCAGTTCGGATTTCGTAGAGGCCGATCAACGGTCGATGCGATCCGACACGTCAGGTCCCTGGCACAGGAAGCAGTCTCCAGTGGCGGGGTAATGCTGGCGGTGTCCTTGGACATCGCCAATGCATTTAACACCCTGCCCTGGAGCTGCATTAGAGAGGCGCTACGGCATCATAAACTGCCGCTATACCTGCGCCAAATCATCGGGGCCTACTTGTCGGGTCGCTCTATCACGTATCCGACCCAGACCGGATGGAAGACTAAGGAGATGACCTGCGGTGTTCCACAGGGGTCTGTCCTAGGACCGCTCCTGTGGAACATCGGTTACGATTGGGTGCTGCGCGGGCAGAATCTTCCGGGGGTCGACGTCATCTGTTACGCCGACGACACCCTGGTCACTGCCCGCGCCAAGATTTACCGCCGAGCTGCCATGCTGGCAACAGCCGGCTCGGCGCACGTGGTGCGAAGGATCCGTACCCTAGGACTGGAGGTGGCGCTGCAGAAGTCAGAGGCGCTGTGCTTCTGCGGCCCTCGTCTTGCTCCACCCCCAGATGCCCACATAATGGTGGGAGGCGTCCGGATCGCCGTCGGGGCGACTATGAGTTACCTCGGTCTCGTCCTCGACGGCAGGTGGAACTTTGTGGCGCATTTCAACAAACTGCTGCCTAGGGTTGTGGCTGCCTCTAAAGCACTCAAGAGGCTTATGCCCAATATTGGAGGACCTGGGGCGTCTAGTAGACGCCTTTACACAAATGTAGTGCGCTCCATGGCGCTGTATGGTGCCCCCGTATGGGCCGACGCCCTTAACAGTCGGACCATCCGGCTGTTAAGACGTCCCCAAAGGGCGATGGCGATTGCGGCTGTGCGGGGGTACTCTACAGTCTCATGTGAAGCAGCCTGTTTACTGGCGGGGTCCGTCCCGTGGGACCTGGACGCCCGAGCCCTCGCGTCGCTCTACCTGTGGCGCGAGGAACGAAAGGCCCGGGGACTGCGGACGGCCCTGACGGAAACAAGGATGAAGAGGCGTCTACTCGACGCCGAATCCATTGAAATGTGGAAATCCAGGCTGGATCAACCCAGCTTCGGAGTGCGGACGGTCGAGGCTATCCGTCCGGTACTAGATGAATGGCTGAACCGGCGTCACGGATCAATTTCCTACCGGTTGACGCAGGTACTCTCGGGGCATGGCAGCTTCGGGTGGTACCTGTGTCGCATAACCGGTAGTGAGCCGTCGCCGAGATGTCACCACTGCGACGGATGCCTCGACGAGTCCGCGCAGCACATGATAGAAGAATGCCTAGCATGGGCTCCGGAGAGGGCTGACCTTGTCAGGGTGGTGGGTGGTGATCTGTCGCTACCGGCACTCGTTCGCGCGATGGTCGGTAGCGACAGAGCATGGCAGGCGGTTCTCTCCTACTGCGAGAACATCATGACGATTAAGGAGGCAGCGGAACGAGATCGGGAGGCATCCGCCAACCCCGAAAACCCGATCCGCCGCCCCGCCCGACCAGGACGACGGAGGAGGGCCTTCGCCAGAGACCCTCCCCCATAACGGATAAGACGCCGGACGGCGGCGCTTGAGGGAGCGCGCCGTCCATTATCCAGGCGTGAGCGGTGCGTGCGTGTTCCCGCGTACCGCTCTAGTGACTAAACACTGATGATGAGGGGAGAGTGACTTTTACACCACTCTTCCCGCAACCCAAGAAGAAGAGAAAGCAGGGAAACGGCACTCCTTCTAGCCTTTCCCCTCTGCTCAGGAAGAAGAGGCCCGAAGAGGGCCAGACGTCGTCGGCCGCCGAGGACGGAGGTCAATACGGTCCCCTTGGCCCCGGCAGACGAGCAGAAGGAACACCCCGGGGGTTTTAGTCGGTAGGAGTCCGGCATACCAGGGGAGTGGCCCTCACCACTCCCCTGACGATCCAATGTAGGATTTCCCCCGGGTTACCAAAAAAAAAAAAAAAAAAAAAAAAGGTTAGGTTAGCTCGTTTTTTCAGTTTTTCGTGATTATCTCGAGAAGTACTTATCGGAGAGAGGAGCACGATACGTCAAAAGACGCGTCTCGTAAGGGCGCACCCGCTGAAGCCGAAAGATGACCAGGTCTCAATACAAAAAGATGATGATGGTGATGATTATGTTTCACCGAGTTGGTGTCGAGTCCTGTGGGTTCCAGTATTCTCTGATTCGGGATTGCGACCCCTCGGCTGATTCGGGACGACGAGCTCTCTCCGATAGTGCCAAGATTTATTATATAAGATCAAATATGTTCCTCAAAAACGGTACTTTCGTCCGCCCGCTAAACTGCCACTTCCGGCCCTTTCGTTTTAAGAATTTCGGGTTTTAGGTGTCCAGGCAGATCCCCGGGGACGCGGCCCTCGTGCTGCAGGTAAAAAAGTAGCTATAGGTCGAACAATGTAATTTTCAGAATTTTTTAAAATTTTTATGAACAAGCGCCTTGTAAAATTTTATTAATATCTTCAATTTATGTGTTAATTTGGCCTAAAAAAGGGGTCCAGATCTTTAATTTTGGACGCGCCCGGGCGGGACCCCTAATATAATCCTCCTCCTCCACAAAATATTTAACCGGGACAAGAAATAAGGGTCAAAAGGGATGGGCAATTTCTATAACAATTAAAAAAGAGAAAAACTATATACTATCTGACCTTATTGGCACTTGGGGCGAGCAGGGACAGCTATTAATTTGCACAGTTGTTTCTCAAAACCTTCCCTATGGAAGGAAGGAAGACGTTCAACACGACACTACGCAGGCCTCCCGGCAGGAAGAACGAGCACTCTCAGTATTCGCTCTGCAATATTTATAGCGTTAACATATATAAGTACGACACACCTTATAACAATCACAAAAGCCAAAAAGCAAGAGGATCTAGTTTTTTTTTTTTTAAAAAACTCACAATTCGTGGTCTCCAACAATTTTCTACAAGCTATATGCAAAGCAATGCTGTTCTAAGATCTCAATGATCAAGCAAATCAGGTCAAAAGCACTTCGAAAACACTGTTTTAATCTGAATACTAATTTCTAATTGCTAATAGTATGAAAAACAAAGGCAGACTGTCGGTTACAATTTTGATTTGACGGCCGTTTGTGAGTTAGGCTCAGAATTCTATACAAAAATTCCCTTCCCACAACCCTCTATGTTTCTATATAATTTATGACTGTTCAAAAAGAAAGCAGATAGAAAAAAATTAATATTTAATAAATTTAATATTTGACAAATTCAATATTTTGTTCGTTTAAACAAATATACGATTTTGCCTGCACAGATATTCTCAAAAAATGTTTAATATCATCAAAGCTTGCCTAAGTAAATGCTGAGCCCTCGAGAAGCAAAACACAAAATACAAAAAAAAAAACAAATATAGTCCGTCTCGGATATAATCCGGTGCAAAAAAGCTTGCAAAAACAAATAAAATGGTACGAAAAATTGGGTTAGGTTCCGGTTGCGTATACAAATTTCGACCTTAAATTCATTAACATAGAGGTTTTTTTTTTCAGTTTTTCATGAATATCCCGAAAAGTACGTATGTCTTCGGGATTACGAACCCTCGGCTGATTCGCGACGATGAGCTCTCTCCGATGGTGCCAAAATTTACTATATAAAAACAAATATGTTCCTTAGATTAAGTACTTTCGGTTGCCCAATAAACTGCCACATCCGGCCCTTCCGTTTTATGAATCTCGAGTTTTAAGTGTCCAGGCGGGACCCCTATTATAATCCCCCTCCTCCACAAAAGAGGGTTAGGTTTAGGTTAGGTTAGGTTAGGTTTAGGTTAGGTTAGGTTAGGTTAGGTTAGGTTAGGTTAGGTTAGGTTAGGTTAGCTCGTTTTTTCAGTTTTTCGTGATTATCTCGAGAAGTACTTATCGGAGAGAGGAGCACGATACGTCAAAAGACGCGTCTCGTAAGGGCGCACCCGCTGAAGCCGAAAGATGACCAGGTCTCAATACAAAAAGATGATGATGGTGATGATTATGTTTCACCGAGTTGGTGTCGAGTCCTGTGGGTTCCAGTATTCTCTGATTCGGGATTGCGACCCCTCGGCTGATTCGGGACGACGAGCTCTCTCCGATAGTGCCAAGATTTATTATATAAGATTAAATATGTTCCTCAAAAACGGTACTTTCGTCCGCCCGCTAAACTGCCACTTCCGGCCCTTTCGTTTTAAGAATTTCGGGTTTTAGGTGTCCAGGCAGATCCCCGGGGACGCGGCCCTCGTGCTGCAGGTAAAAAAGTAGCTATAGGTCGAACAATGTAATTTTCAGAATTTTTTAAAATTTTTATGAACAAGCGCCTTGTAAAATTTTATTAATATGTTCAATTTATGTGTTAATTTGGCCTAAAAAAGGGGTCCAGATCTTTAATTTTGGACGCGCCCGGGCGGGACCCCTAATATAATCCTCCTCCTCCACAAAATATTTAACCGGGACAAGAAATAAGGGTCAAAAGGGATGGGCAATTTCTATAACAATTAAAAAAGAGAAAAACTATATACTATCTGACCTTATTGGCACTTGGGGCGAGCAGGGACAGCTATTAATTTGCACAGTTGTTTCTCAAAACCTTCCCTATGGAAGGAAGGAAGACGTTCAACACGACACTACGCAGGCCTCCCGGCAGGAAGAACGAGCACTCTCAGTATTCGCTCTGCAATATTTATAGCGTTAACATATATAAGTACGACACACCTTATAACAATCACAAAAGCCAAAAAGCAAGAGGATCTAGTTTTTTTTTTTTTAAAAAACTCACAATTCGTGGTCTCCAACAATTTTCTACAAGCTATATGCAAAGCAATGCTGTTCTAAGATCTCAATGATCAAGCAAATCAGGTCAAAAGCACTTCGAAAACACTGTTTTAATCTGAATACTAATTTCTAATTGCTAATAGTATGAAAAACAAAGGCAGACTGTCGGTTACAATTTTGATTTGACGGCCGTTTGTGAGTTAGGCTCAGAATTCTATACAAAAATTCCCTTCCCACAACCCTCTATGTTTCTATATAATTTATGACTGTTCAAAAAGAAAGCAGATAGAAAAAAATTAATATTTAATAAATTTAATATTTGACAAATTCAATATTTTGTTCGTTTAAACAAATATACGATTTTGCCTGCACAGATATTCTCAAAAAATGTTTAATATCATCAAAGCTTGCCTAAGTAAATGCTGAGCCCTCGAGAAGCAAAACACAAAATACAAAAAAAAAAACAAATATAGTCCGTCTCGGATATAATCCGGTGCAAAAAAGCTTGCAAAAACAAATAAAATGGTACGAAAAATTGGGTTAGGTTCCGGTTGCGTATACAAATTTCGACCTTAAATTCATTAACATAGAGGTTTTTTTTTTCAGTTTTTCATGAATATCCCGAAAAGTACGTATGTCTTCGGGATTACGAACCCTCGGCTGATTCGCGACGATGAGCTCTCTCCGATGGTGCCAAAATTTACTATATAAAAACAAATATGTTCCTTAGATTAAGTACTTTCGGTTGCCCAATAAACTGCCACATCCGGCCCTTCCGTTTTATGAATCTCGAGTTTTAAGTGTCCAGGCGGGACCCCTATTATAATCCCCCTCCTCCACAAAAGAGGGTTAGGTTAGGTTAGGTTTAGGTTAGGTTAGGTTAGGTTTAGGTTAGGTTAGGTTAGGTTAGGTTAGGTTAGGTTAGGTTAGCTCGTTTTTTCAGTTTTTCGTGATTATCTCGAGAAGTACTTATCGGAGAGAGGAGCACGATACGTCAAAAGACGCGTCTCGTAAGGGCGCACCCGCTGAAGCCGAAAGATGACCAGGTCTCAATACAAAAAGATGATGATGGTGATGATTATGTTTCACCGAGTTGGTGTCGAGTCCTGTGGGTTCCAGTATTCTCTGATTCGGGATTGCGACCCCTCGGCTGATTCGGGACGACGAGCTCTCTCCGATAGTGCCAAGATTTATTATATAAGATCAAATATGTTCCTCAAAAACGGTACTTTCGTCCGCCCGCTAAACTGCCACTTCCGGCCCTTTCGTTTTAAGAATTTCGGGTTTTAGGTGTCCAGGCAGATCCCCGGGGACGCGGCCCTCGTGCTGCAGGTAAAAAAGTAGCTATAGGTCGAACAATGTAATTTTCAGAATTTTTTAAAATTTTTATGAACAAGCGCCTTGTAAAATTTTATTAATATCTTCAATTTATGTGTTAATTTGGCCTAAAAAAGGGGTCCAGATCTTTAATTTTGGACGCGCCCGGGCGGGACCCCTAATATAATCCTCCTCCTCCACAAAATATTTAACCGGGACAAGAAATAAGGGTCAAAAGGGATGGGCAATTTCTATAACAATTAAAAAAGAGAAAAACTATATACTATCTGACCTTATTGGCACTTGGGGCGAGCAGGGACAGCTATTAATTTGCACAGTTGTTTCTCAAAACCTTCCCTATGGAAGGAAGGAAGACGTTCAACACGACACTACGCAGGCCTCCCGGCAGGAAGAACGAGCACTCTCAGTATTCGCTCTGCAATATTTATAGCGTTAACATATATAAGTACGACACACCTTATAACAATCACAAAAGCCAAAAAGCAAGAGGATCTAGTTTTTTTTTTTAAAAAACTCACAATTCGTGGTCTCCAACAATTTTCTACAAGCTATATGCAAAGCAATGCTGTTCTAAGATCTCAATGATCAAGCAAATCAGGTCAAAAGCACTTCGAAAACACTGTTTTAATCTGAATACTAATTTCTAATTGCTAATAGTATGAAAAACAAAGGCAGACTGTCGGTTACAATTTTGATTTGACGGCCGTTTGTGAGTTAGGCTCAGAATTCTATACAAAAATTCCCTTCCCACAACCCTCTATGTTTCTATATAATTTATGACTGTTCAAAAAGAAAGCAGATAGAAAAAAATTAATATTTAATAAATTTAATATTTGACAAATTCAATATTTTGTTCGTTTAAACAAATATACGATTTTGCCTGCACAGATATTCTCAAAAAATGTTTAATATCATCAAAGCTTGCCTAAGTAAATGCTGAGCCCTCGAGAAGTAAAACACAAAATACAAAAAAAAAAACAAATATAGTCCGTCTCGGATATAATCCGGTGCAAAAAAGCTTGCAAAAACAAATAAAATGGTACGAAAAATTGGGTTAGGTTCCGGTTGCGTATACAAATTTCGACCTTAAATTCATTAACATAGAGGTTTTTTTTTTCAGTTTTTCATGAATATCCCGAAAAGTACGTATGTCTTCGGGATTACGAACCCTCGGCTGATTCGCGACGATGAGCTCTCTCCGATGGTGCCAAAATTTACTATATAAAAACAAATATGTTCCTTAGATTAAGTACTTTCGGTTGCCCAATAAACTGCCACATCCGGCCCTTCCGTTTTATGAATCTCGAGTTTTAAGTGTCCAGGCGGGACCCCTATTATAATCCCCCTCCTCCACAAAAGAGGGTTAGGTTAGGTTAGGTTTAGGTTAGGTTAGGTTAGGTTTAGGTTAGGTTAGGTTAGGTTAGGTTAGGTTAGGTTAGGTTAGGTTAGCTCGTTTTTTCAGTTTTTCGTGATTATCTCGAGAAGTACTTATCGGAGAGAGGAGCACGATACGTCAAAAGACGCGTCTCGTAAGGGCGCACCCGCTGAAGCCGAAAGATGACCAGGTCTCAATACAAAAAGATGATGATGGTGATGATTATGTTTCACCGAGTTGGTGTCGAGTCCTGTGGGTTCCAGTATTCTCTGATTCGGGATTGCGACCCCTCGGCTGATTCGGGACGACGAGCTCTCTCCGATAGTGCCAAGATTTATTATATAAGATCAAATATGTTCCTCAAAAACGGTACTTTCGTCCGCCCGCTAAACTGCCACTTCCGGCCCTTTCGTTTTAAGAATTTCGGGTTTTAGGTGTCCAGGCAGATCCCCGGGGACGCGGCCCTCGTGCTGCAGGTAAAAAAGTAGCTATAGGTCGAACAATGTAATTTTCAGAATTTTTTAAAATTTTTATGAACAAGCGCCTTGTAAAATTTTATTAATATGTTCAATTTATGTGTTAATTTGGCCTAAAAAAGGGGTCCAGATCTTTAATTTTGGACGCGCCCGGGCGGGACCCCTAATATAATCCTCCTCCTCCACAAAATATTTAACCGGGACAAGAAATAAGGGTCAAAAGGGATGGGCAATTTCTATAACAATTAAAAAAGAGAAAAACTATATACTATCTGACCTTATTGGCACTTGGGGCGAGCAGGGACAGCTATTAATTTGCACAGTTGTTTCTCAAAACCTTCCCTATGGAAGGAAGGAAGACGTTCAACACGACACTACGCAGGCCTCCCGGCAGGAAGAACGAGCACTCTCAGTATTCGCTCTGCAATATTTATAGCGTTAACATATATAAGTACGACACACCTTATAACAATCACAAAAGCCAAAAAGCAAGAGGATCTAGTTTTTTTTTTTAAAAAACTCACAATTCGTGGTCTCCAACAATTTTCTACAAGCTATATGCAAAGCAATGCTGTTCTAAGATCTCAATGATCAAGCAAATCAGGTCAAAAGCACTTCGAAAACACTGTTTTAATCTGAATACTAATTTCTAATTGCTAATAGTATGAAAAACAAAGGCAGACTGTCGGTTACAATTTTGATTTGACGGCCGTTTGTGAGTTAGGCTCAGAATTCTATACAAAAATTCCCTTCCCACAACCCTCTATGTTTCTATATAATTTATGACTGTTCAAAAAGAAAGCAGATAGAAAAAAATTAATATTTAATAAATTTAATATTTGACAAATTCAATATTTTGTTCGTTTAAACAAATATACGATTTTGCCTGCACAGATATTCTCAAAAAATGTTTAATATCATCAAAGCTTGCCTAAGTAAATGCTGAGCCCTCGAGAAGCAAAACACAAAATACAAAAAAAAAAACAAATATAGTCCGTCTCGGATATAATCCGGTGCAAAAAAGCTTGCAAAAACAAATAAAATGGTACGAAAAATTGGGTTAGGTTCCGGTTGCGTATACAAATTTCGACCTTAAATTCATTAACATAGAGGTTTTTTTTTTCAGTTTTTCATGAATATCCCGAAAAGTACGTATGTCTTCGGGATTACGAACCCTCGGCTGATTCGCGACGATGAGCTCTCTCCGATGGTGCCAAAATTTACTATATAAAAACAAATATGTTCCTTAGATTAAGTACTTTCGGTTGCCCAATAAACTGCCACATCCGGCCCTTCCGTTTTATGAATCTCGAGTTTTAAGTGTCCAGGCGGGACCCCTATTATAATCCCCCTCCTCCACAAAAGAGGGTTAGGTTAGGTTAGGTTTAGGTTAGGTTAGGTTAGGTTTAGGTTAGGTTAGGTTAGGTTAGGTTAGGTTAGGTTAGGTTAGGTTAGCTCGTTTTTTCAGTTTTTCGTGATTATCTCGAGAAGTACTTATCGGAGAGAGGAGCACGATACGTCAAAAGACGCGTCTCGTAAGGGCGCACCCGCTGAAGCCGAAAGATGACCAGGTCTCAATACAAAAAGATGATGATGGTGATGATTATGTTTCACCGAGTTGGTGTCGAGTCCTGTGGGTTCCAGTATTCTCTGATTCGGGATTGCGACCCCTCGGCTGATTCGGGACGACGAGCTCTCTCCGATAGTGCCAAGATTTATTATATAAGATCAAATATGTTCCTCAAAAACGGTACTTTCGTCCGCCCGCTAAACTGCCACTTCCGGCCCTTTCGTTTTAAGAATTTCGGGTTTTAGGTGTCCAGGCAGATCCCCGGGGACGCGGCCCTCGTGCTGCAGGTAAAAAAGTAGCTATAGGTCGAACAATGTAATTTTCAGAATTTTTTAAAATTTTTATGAACAAGCGCCTTGTAAAATTTTATTAATATGTTCAATTTATGTGTTAATTTGGCCTAAAAAAGGGGTCCAGATCTTTAATTTTGGACGCGCCCGGGCGGGACCCCTAATATAATCCTCCTCCTCCACAAAATATTTAACCGGGACAAGAAATAAGGGTCAAAAGGGATGGGCAATTTCTATAACAATTAAAAAAGAGAAAAACTATATACTATCTGACCTTATTGGCACTTGGGGCGAGCAGGGACAGCTATTAATTTGCACAGTTGTTTCTCAAAACCTTCCCTATGGAAGGAAGGAAGACGTTCAACACGACACTACGCAGGCCTCCCGGCAGGAAGAACGAGCACTCTCAGTATTCGCTCTGCAATATTTATAGCGTTAACATATATAAGTACGACACACCTTATAACAATCACAAAAGCCAAAAAGCAAGAGGATCTAGTTTTTTTTTTTTAAAAACTCACAATTCGTGGTCTCCAACAATTTTCTACAAGCTATATGCAAAGCAATGCTGTTCTAAGATCTCAATGATCAAGCAAATCAGGTCAAAAGCACTTCGAAAACACTGTTTTAATCTGAATACTAATTTCTAATTGCTAATAGTATGAAAAACAAAGGCAGACTGTCGGTTACAATTTTGATTTGACGGCCGTTTGTGAGTTAGGCTCAGAATTCTATACAAAAATTCCCTTCCCACAACCCTCTATGTTTCTATATAATTTATGACTGTTCAAAAAGAAAGCAGATAGAAAAAAATTAATATTTAATAAATTTAATATTTGACAAATTCAATATTTTGTTCGTTTAAACAAATATACGATTTTGCCTGCACAGATATTCTCAAAAAATGTTTAATATCATCAAAGCTTGCCTAAGTAAATGCTGAGCCCTCGAGAAGCAAAACACAAAATACAAAAAAAAAAACAAATATAGTCCGTCTCGGATATAATCCGGTGCAAAAAAGCTTGCAAAAACAAATAAAATGGTACGAAAAATTGGGTTAGGTTCCGGTTGCGTATACAAATTTCGACCTTAAATTCATTAACATAGAGGTTTTTTTTTTCAGTTTTTCATGAATATCCCGAAAAGTACGTATGTCTTCGGGATTACGAACCCTCGGCTGATTCGCGACGATGAGCTCTCTCCGATGGTGCCAAAATTTACTATATAAAAACAAATATGTTCCTTAGATTAAGTACTTTCGGTTGCCCAATAAACTGCCACATCCGGCCCTTCCGTTTTATGAATCTCGAGTTTTAAGTGTCCAGGCGGGACCCCTATTATAATCCCCCTCCTCCACAAAAGAGGGTTAGGTTAGGTTAGGTTTAGGTTAGGTTAGGTTAGGTTTAGGTTAGGTTAGGTTAGGTTAGGTTAGGTTAGGTTAGGTTAGGTTAGCTCGTTTTTTCAGTTTTTCGTGATTATCTCGAGAAGTACTTATCGGAGAGAGGAGCACGATACGTCAAAAGACGCGTCTCGTAAGGGCGCACCCGCTGAAGCCGAAAGATGACCAGGTCTCAATACAAAAAGATGATGATGGTGATGATTATGTTTCACCGAGTTGGTGTCGAGTCCTGTGGGTTCCAGTATTCTCTGATTCGGGATTGCGACCCCTCGGCTGATTCGGGACGACGAGCTCTCTCCGATAGTGCCAAGATTTATTATATAAGATCAAATATGTTCCTCAAAAACGGTACTTTCGTCCGCCCGCTAAACTGCCACTTCCGGCCCTTTCGTTTTAAGAATTTCGGGTTTTAGGTGTCCAGGCAGATCCCCGGGGACGCGGCCCTCGTGCTGCAGGTAAAAAAGTAGCTATAGGTCGAACAATGTAATTTTCAGAATTTTTTAAAATTTTTATGAACAAGCGCCTTGTAAAATTTTATTAATATCTTCAATTTATGTGTTAATTTGGCCTAAAAAAGGGGTCCAGATCTTTAATTTTGGACGCGCCCGGGCGGGACCCCTAATATAATCCTCCTCCTCCACAAAATATTTAACCGGGACAAGAAATAAGGGTCAAAAGGGATGGGCAATTTCTATAACAATTAAAAAAGAGAAAAACTATATACTATCTGACCTTATTGGCACTTGGGGCGAGCAGGGACAGCTATTAATTTGCACAGTTGTTTCTCAAAACCTTCCCTATGGAAGGAAGGAAGACGTTCAACACGACACTACGCAGGCCTCCCGGCAGGAAGAACGAGCACTCTCAGTATTCGCTCTGCAATATTTATAGCGTTAACATATATAAGTACGACACACCTTATAACAATCACAAAAGCCAAAAAGCAAGAGGATCTAGTTTTTTTTTTTTTAAAAAACTCACAATTCGTGGTCTCCAACAATTTTCTACAAGCTATATGCAAAGCAATGCTGTTCTAAGATCTCAATGATCAAGCAAATCAGGTCAAAAGCACTTCGAAAACACTGTTTTAATCTGAATACTAATTTCTAATTGCTAATAGTATGAAAAACAAAGGCAGACTGTCGGTTACAATTTTGATTTGACGGCCGTTTGTGAGTTAGGCTCAGAATTCTATACAAAAATTCCCTTCCCACAACCCTCTATGTTTCTATATAATTTATGACTGTTCAAAAAGAAAGCAGATAGAAAAAAATTAATATTTAATAAATTTAATATTTGACAAATTCAATATTTTGTTCGTTTAAACAAATATACGATTTTGCCTGCACAGATATTCTCAAAAAATGTTTAATATCATCAAAGCTTGCCTAAGTAAATGCTGAGCCCTCGAGAAGCAAAACACAAAATACAAAAAAAAAAACAAATATAGTCCGTCTCGGATATAATCCGGTGCAAAAAAGCTTGCAAAAACAAATAAAATGGTACGAAAAATTGGGTTAGGTTCCGGTTGCGTATACAAATTTCGACCTTAAATTCATTAACATAGAGGTTTTTTTTTTCAGTTTTTCATGAATATCCCGAAAAGTACGTATGTCTTCGGGATTACGAACCCTCGGCTGATTCGCGACGATGAGCTCTCTCCGATGGTGCCAAAATTTACTATATAAAAACAAATATGTTCCTTAGATTAAGTACTTTCGGTTGCCCAATAAACTGCCACATCCGGCCCTTCCGTTTTATGAATCTCGAGTTTTAAGTGTCCAGGCGGGACCCCTATTATAATCCCCCTCCTCCACAAAAGAGGGTTAGGTTTAGGTTAGGTTAGGTTAGGTTTAGGTTAGGTTAGGTTAGGTTAGGTTAGGTTAGGTTAGGTTGGGGTGCGAAGTTGGTCTCACCTCCTCGTGGTGCACCCTGGGCAACAATAGGCAGCAATGTTTTTAAGCATTGCTGGCTATTGGCGAAGAGGACCAACAATTCCTTCTCCCATCTCCCCCTTTACCTTGTATTCCCGTCTCGTCTCTCTCATCCCTTCTCAGTTATTATTCCCACTCCTACCCCATCCTCACTTACTCCCGTCTTCCCTAATTCCAGGCCAGATATGTTAGGTTATTTTGTTAGGGACTTATGTTAGGTTATGTTAGGCGACGAATGACTTCTATTGTATTCCCCCCTTCTTCTCTTTATGTCTTTACTCTTCTATTTTCCCCCCTTTCTATCTTCTTCTTCTTTATCTTTTCGTTTTCAACCCCAGCGCGACGTATGTAAATTTGATGTATGTAAAAATTATCATGGAAGCACAAAGTCAAGAGAAACTACCCCAGGAGGGTACCGGCCGCTCAGCGGCCGGAGAATCCCTCCCAGGGCGGGCGCTTCGGTCCCGCTCTGGCAGCCCCTTGTTCTCTGGGGGGGGCAACTCTGTGCTTCGCAGCGGTGGACTTTCCCCCATCGCTGCGCCGACGACCAACGCTAGCCCAATGGACCCAGCTTGCTTACGAGAGGTTTCCGTTCGTCTGGAACGGATGGAGGACTCCGACTCTGGTCGGAGCCTTGTGATGGTGGCTTCCGGCGTATCATCTGACCGGAAGCGCACCTATCTGAGTGCGCAGTCGAGCGATTGCGACTCCGAGGGGGAGGTGCCTAACAAGACCCTGGCACTCCCCCAAAGAGGACGAGGACGCCCCCCTACCCACGGCCGCCAAGTGGGTATGTGGGAGGCAAGGAAAAAGCTCCTCGCGGAGCAGAAGGAGGAAGAGGACCGCCTTGCGGCAAAGGAGCTCCTCGCAACGGCGCGGAGCGCACGTCCCCGCCTCACGTCGCGGCTTTCCGGCACGACCTCTGAGGAGGAGGACCCGTCCGCGTACGCCCTCCAAGAGAGGATCCGCCACAACCTGGACCAGTTGAACCAGTCGGTCCTGAAAAGTGGCAATTTAAAGGGGACGGTCATAAAAGACGCCAAAACTTTTATGGCCAACATCAAGGGCGACGTAGAGGAGCTCGTAGCGTCTCGTGTCTCGGACGAGGTTCGTAAGGTCCACACCCAGAACTCTCGCCTCCGAGCCGACCTACGAAGTCTCCAAGAGGAGATGGCTGCGATGCGCGCTAGAGAGCGCAAGCTATGCCAGAGACTAGGGATCAGCCCCTATGATCTCGACGACGAACCCCTGCCCACTCCTGCGGGCGAGTCTCACAACTCGCTGCTTCAGGAGCTGGGCAAGATGATGGACCAGCGGCTCGAGGCGTTTGAGCGAAAGCAGCTCCGCCCGCCGCTGGCACATGAGGAGAAGGCGTCCTACGCGGCAAAGTCGGCCGCGCGGAAGCCCCGGCCGAAGCCGGCCGGCGGCGCTGCGGAAGACGCCTCTAACCCGGACGTGACCGGGACAGGGCGGAGCTCTCACCCCGACCCCAAACCCTCCAAGGGCAAGGGCAAGGGGAAGAAGACCCGCCCTGCGCCCACCCTAGACTTGGACTCGGCGGCGGAATTCCCGCCCCTTGCAGATCCTCAAGCCGCCGGCACAAGCGCCGATGGCTGGCAACGAGTGGGCAAGGACGGGAAGGCCGTTCGCCCGAAGAAGAAGAGGGCCCCCCCAAAGGAGGCCCCGAAACCCAAGGAGAAGCCGCGTAAGCGGCGCCGCGCACGGCAGCCAAAGACCGCTGTGGTCTCCTTCAAGCTGCTGCCGGGTGCGAAGGAGCGGGGTACCTCTCTTGAGGGGGTCCTAAGAGCCGCTCGAGGCCAGATGGGACGGGCGATGTTCGACGTGGGTGCCAAGGATGCATATCTCCGCGGCACCCTGACAGACGCCCGGCAAATTCATATCCCGGGCCCCCGTGAGGAGGCTCAGAAGAAGGCAGATCGACTTTATGATTTGCTTAAGGGCGTCCTCCCAGCGACGGATGTCAAGGTGTCCCGGCCCGTGAAGTGCGTGAGCCTTCGCGTGTCGGGCCTGGACGACTCCGTCGTGAAAGAGGACGTACTTTTGGCCATAAAGTTGGTCTGCCAATTGACGGACGAGCGGGCCCATCTGGCCGACCATATCAAGGTCAGCGAGGTCCGTTTCGGAACCTTCGGGCTAGGCGTGTGCTGGGTGACTTGCCCAGCCGAAGTTGCCAACATGGCGATGGAACGTGGCGTAATGGTGAACGGCTGGGCACAAGCCCAGCTCCGCCTAATGGAGCCTCGCGTGCTCCGGTGTTTCCGCTGTCTGGAACCCGGGCACGTGAGCCAGAAGTGCAGGTCCGGAACGGACCGAAGCGGGCTTTGTCACCGCTGCTCGAAGCCGGGCCACAAGGCCCAGGAGTGCGACGGACGGGCCTATTGCCTGGTCTGCGCCGCTGCGGGCAAACCTGCCGGCCACCGCGTCGGCAACCCAGCGTGCGCGGCCGCCAAGAAACCCGTCCGCAAGAGACGAGGGGGCGTCTACCACAGCGACGCCCCAGATGCCGCCCCCGCGGCAATGGAGACACAGGAGCAGTCTCTGATTGCCCCTGTGCCGCGGGAGGAAGACCTCGCTTCGGCTCCGCCGAACTTCCTGCGAGGTGCTTCCTTAGGAGTGCCGGGCAGTCTGGCTGAGGGGCCAGCTGCTTAGGCTATACTCCGGTGGTGTTGTGTGTGGTCTCACACACCACAAGGCGGTGGGGAGGCGACCATCTGCCTCCCCTACATTCACGGCGAGCCCGTAAAGGGGCGACGCGCAGGGCCGGGCTCTGGGAAGGCGAGTAGCCATGCCCCTCGGCCCTAGAGCGCTTGACGGACCACCCCGGGGGTTTTAGTCGGTAAAAGTCCGGCATACCGGGGGGTGGCCCTCACCACCCCCTGACGATCCATGAGGATTTCCCCCGGGTAACAAAAAAAAAAAAAAAAAAAAAAAAGGTTAGGTTAGGTTAGGTTAGCTCGTTTTTTCAGTTTTTCGTGATTATCTCGAGAAGTACTTATCGGAGAGAGGAGCACGATACGTCAAAAGACGCGTCTCGTAAGGGCGCACCCGCTGAAGCCGAAAGATGACCAGGTCTCAATACAAAAAGATGATGATGGTGATGATTATGTTTCACCGAGTTGGTGTCGAGTCCTGTGGGTTCCAGTATTCTCTGATTCGGGATTGCGACCCCTCGGCTGATTCGGGACGACGAGCTCTCTCCGATAGTGCCAAGATTTATTATATAAGATTAAATATGTTCCTCAAAAACGGTACTTTCGTCCGCCCGCTAAACTGCCACTTCCGGCCCTTTCGTTTTAAGAATTTCGGGTTTTAGGTGTCCAGGCAGATCCCCGGGGACGCGGCCCTCGTGCTGCAGGTAAAAAAGTAGCTATAGGTCGAACAATGTAATTTTCAGAATTTTTTAAAATTTTTATGAACAAGCGCCTTGTAAAATTTTATTAATATGTTCAATTTATGTGTTAATTTGGCCTAAAAAAGGGGTCCAGATCTTTAATTTTGGACGCGCCCGGGCGGGACCCCTAATATAATCCTCCTCCTCCACAAAATATTTAACCGGGACAAGAAATAAGGGTCAAAAGGGATGGGCAATTTCTATAACAATTAAAAAAGAGAAAAACTATATACTATCTGACCTTATTGGCACTTGGGGCGAGCAGGGACAGCTATTAATTTGCACAGTTGTTTCTCAAAACCTTCCCTATGGAAGGAAGGAAGACGTTCAACACGACACTACGCAGGCCTCCCGGCAGGAAGAACGAGCACTCTCAGTATTCGCTCTGCAATATTTATAGCGTTAACATATATAAGTACGACACACCTTATAACAATCACAAAAGCCAAAAAGCAAGAGGATCTAGTTTTTTTTTTTTAAAAACTCACAATTCGTGGTCTCCAACAATTTTCTACAAGCTATATGCAAAGCAATGCTGTTCTAAGATCTCAATGATCAAGCAAATCAGGTCAAAAGCACTTCGAAAACACTGTTTTAATCTGAATACTAATTTCTAATTGCTAATAGTATGAAAAACAAAGGCAGACTGTCGGTTACAATTTTGATTTGACGGCCGTTTGTGAGTTAGGCTCAGAATTCTATACAAAAATTCCCTTCCCACAACCCTCTATGTTTCTATATAATTTATGACTGTTCAAAAAGAAAGCAGATAGAAAAAAATTAATATTTAATAAATTTAATATTTGACAAATTCAATATTTTGTTCGTTTAAACAAATATACGATTTTGCCTGCACAGATATTCTCAAAAAATGTTTAATATCATCAAAGCTTGCCTAAGTAAATGCTGAGCCCTCGAGAAGCAAAACACAAAATACAAAAAAAAAAACAAATATAGTCCGTCTCGGATATAATCCGGTGCAAAAAAGCTTGCAAAAACAAATAAAATGGTACGAAAAATTGGGTTAGGTTCCGGTTGCGTATACAAATTTCGACCTTAAATTCATTAACATAGAGGTTTTTTTTTTCAGTTTTTCATGAATATCCCGAAAAGTACGTATGTCTTCGGGATTACGAACCCTCGGCTGATTCGCGACGATGAGCTCTCTCCGATGGTGCCAAAATTTACTATATAAAAACAAATATGTTCCTTAGATTAAGTACTTTCGGTTGCCCAATAAACTGCCACATCCGGCCCTTCCGTTTTATGAATCTCGAGTTTTAAGTGTCCAGGCGGGACCCCTATTATAATCCCCCTCCTCCACAAAAGAGGGTTAGGTTAGGTTAGGTTTAGGTTAGGTTAGGTTAGGTTTAGGTTAGGTTAGGTTAGGTTAGGTTAGGTTAGGTTAGGTTAGCTCGTTTTTTCAGTTTTTCGTGATTATCTCGAGAAGTACTTATCGGAGAGAGGAGCACGATACGTCAAAAGACGCGTCTCGTAAGGGCGCACCCGCTGAAGCCGAAAGATGACCAGGTCTCAATACAAAAAGATGATGATGGTGATGATTATGTTTCACCGAGTTGGTGTCGAGTCCTGTGGGTTCCAGTATTCTCTGATTCGGGATTGCGACCCCTCGGCTGATTCGGGACGACGAGCTCTCTCCGATAGTGCCAAGATTTATTATATAAGATCAAATATGTTCCTCAAAAACGGTACTTTCGTCCGCCCGCTAAACTGCCACTTCCGGCCCTTTCGTTTTAAGAATTTCGGGTTTTAGGTGTCCAGGCAGATCCCCGGGGACGCGGCCCTCGTGCTGCAGGTAAAAAAGTAGCTATAGGTCGAACAATGTAATTTTCAGAATTTTTTAAAATTTTTATGAACAAGCGCCTTGTAAAATTTTATTAATATCTTCAATTTATGTGTTAATTTGGCCTAAAAAAGGGGTCCAGATCTTTAATTTTGGACGCGCCCGGGCGGGACCCCTAATATAATCCTCCTCCTCCACAAAATATTTAACCGGGACAAGAAATAAGGGTCAAAAGGGATGGGCAATTTCTATAACAATTAAAAAAGAGAAAAACTATATACTATCTGACCTTATTGGCACTTGGGGCGAGCAGGGACAGCTATTAATTTGCACAGTTGTTTCTCAAAACCTTCCCTATGGAAGGAAGGAAGACGTTCAACACGACACTACGCAGGCCTCCCGGCAGGAAGAACGAGCACTCTCAGTATTCGCTCTGCAATATTTATAGCGTTAACATATATAAGTACGACACACCTTATAACAATCACAAAAGCCAAAAAGCAAGAGGATCTAGTTTTTTTTTTTTTAAAAAACTCACAATTCGTGGTCTCCAACAATTTTCTACAAGCTATATGCAAAGCAATGCTGTTCTAAGATCTCAATGATCAAGCAAATCAGGTCAAAAGCACTTCGAAAACACTGTTTTAATCTGAATACTAATTTCTAATTGCTAATAGTATGAAAAACAAAGGCAGACTGTCGGTTACAATTTTGATTTGACGGCCGTTTGTGAGTTAGGCTCAGAATTCTATACAAAAATTCCCTTCCCACAACCCTCTATGTTTCTATATAATTTATGACTGTTCAAAAAGAAAGCAGATAGAAAAAAATTAATATTTAATAAATTTAATATTTGACAAATTCAATATTTTGTTCGTTTAAACAAATATACGATTTTGCCTGCACAGATATTCTCAAAAAATGTTTAATATCATCAAAGCTTGCCTAAGTAAATGCTGAGCCCTCGAGAAGCAAAACACAAAATACAAAAAAAAAAACAAATATAGTCCGTCTCGGATATAATCCGGTGCAAAAAAGCTTGCAAAAACAAATAAAATGGTACGAAAAATTGGGTTAGGTTCCGGTTGCGTATACAAATTTCGACCTTAAATTCATTAACATAGAGGTTTTTTTTTTCAGTTTTTCATGAATATCCCGAAAAGTACGTATGTCTTCGGGATTACGAACCCTCGGCTGATTCGCGACGATGAGCTCTCTCCGATGGTGCCAAAATTTACTATATAAAAACAAATATGTTCCTTAGATTAAGTACTTTCGGTTGCCCAATAAACTGCCACATCCGGCCCTTCCGTTTTATGAATCTCGAGTTTTAAGTGTCCAGGCGGGACCCCTATTATAATCCCCCTCCTCCACAAAAGAGGGTTAGGTTAGGTTAGGTTTAGGTTAGGTTAGGTTAGGTTTAGGTTAGGTTAGGTTAGGTTAGGTTAGGTTAGGTTAGGTTAGGTTAGCTCGTTTTTTCAGTTTTTCGTGATTATCTCGAGAAGTACTTATCGGAGAGAGGAGCACGATACGTCAAAAGACGCGTCTCGTAAGGGCGCACCCGCTGAAGCCGAAAGATGACCAGGTCTCAATACAAAAAGATGATGATGGTGATGATTATGTTTCACCGAGTTGGTGTCGAGTCCTGTGGGTTCCAGTATTCTCTGATTCGGGATTGCGACCCCTCGGCTGATTTGGGACGACGAGCTCTCTCCGATAGTGCCAAGATTTATTATATAAGATCAAATATGTTCCTCAAAAACGGTACTTTCGTCCGCCCGCTAAACTGCCACTTCCGGCCCTTTCGTTTTAAGAATTTCGGGTTTTAGGTGTCCAGGCAGATCCCCGGGGACGCGGCCCTCGTGCTGCAGGTAAAAAAGTAGCTATAGGTCGAACAATGTAATTTTCAGAATTTTTTAAAATTTTTATGAACAAGCGCCTTGTAAAATTTTATTAATATGTTCAATTTATGTGTTAATTTGGCCTAAAAAAGGGGTCCAGATCTTTAATTTTGGACGCGCCCGGGCGGGACCCCTAATATAATCCTCCTCCTCCACAAAATATTTAACCGGGACAAGAAATAAGGGTCAAAAGGGATGGGCAATTTCTATAACAATTAAAAAAGAGAAAAACTATATACTATCTGACCTTATTGGCACTTGGGGCGAGCAGGGACAGCTATTAATTTGCACAGTTGTTTCTCAAAACCTTCCCTATGGAAGGAAGGAAGACGTTCAACACGACACTACGCAGGCCTCCCGGCAGGAAGAACGAGCACTCTCAGTATTCGCTCTGCAATATTTATAGCGTTAACATATATAAGTACGACACACCTTATAACAATCACAAAAGCCAAAAAGCAAGAGGATCTAGTTTTTTTTTTTAAAAAACTCACAATTCGTGGTCTCCAACAATTTTCTACAAGCTATATGCAAAGCAATGCTGTTCTAAGATCTCAATGATCAAGCAAATCAGGTCAAAAGCACTTCGAAAACACTGTTTTAATCTGAATACTAATTTCTAATTGCTAATAGTATGAAAAACAAAGGCAGACTGTCGGTTACAATTTTGATTTGACGGCCGTTTGTGAGTTAGGCTCAGAATTCTATACAAAAATTCCCTTCCCACAACCCTCTATGTTTCTATATAATTTATGACTGTTCAAAAAGAAAGCAGATAGAAAAAAATTAATATTTAATAAATTTAATATTTGACAAATTCAATATTTTGTTCGTTTAAACAAATATACGATTTTGCCTGCACAGATATTCTCAAAAAATGTTTAATATCATCAAAGCTTGCCTAAGTAAATGCTGAGCCCTCGAGAAGCAAAACACAAAATACAAAAAAAAAAACAAATATAGTCCGTCTCGGATATAATCCGGTGCAAAAAAGCTTGCAAAAACAAATAAAATGGTACGAAAAATTGGGTTAGGTTCCGGTTGCGTATACAAATTTCGACCTTAAATTCATTAACATAGAGGTTTTTTTTTTCAGTTTTTCATGAATATCCCGAAAAGTACGTATGTCTTCGGGATTACGAACCCTCGGCTGATTCGCGACGATGAGCTCTCTCCGATGGTGCCAAAATTTACTATATAAAAACAAATATGTTCCTTAGATTAAGTACTTTCGGTTGCCCAATAAACTGCCACATCCGGCCCTTCCGTTTTATGAATCTCGAGTTTTAAGTGTCCAGGCGGGACCCCTATTATAATCCCCCTCCTCCACAAAAGAGGGTTAGGTTAGGTTAGGTTTAGGTTAGGTTAGGTTAGGTTTAGGTTAGGTTAGGTTAGGTTAGGTTAGGTTAGGTTAGGTTAGGTTAGCTCCAGGGTGGTGGGTGGTGATCTGTCGCTACCGGCACTCGTTCGCACGATGGTCGGTAGCGACAGAGCATGGCAGGCGGTTCTCTCCTACTGCGAGAAAATTATGACGATCAAGGAGGCAGCAGAACGGGGTCGGGAGGCATCCGCCAACCCTGAAAACCCGATTCGCCGCCCCACCCAACCAGGACGACGGAGAAGGGCCTTCGCCAGAGGCCCTCCCCACTAACGGATAAGACGCCGGACGGCGGTGCTTGAGGGAGCGCCCCGTCCATTATCCAGGCGTGAGCGGTGCGTGCGTGCTCCCGCGCACCGCTCTAGTGACTCAACACTTTGATGACGAGGGGAGAGCGACCCTTTACACCGCTCTTCCCGCAACCCGAGATGAAGAAAAAGCAGGGGAAATGGCACTCCTTCCAGCCTTTCCCCTCTGCTCAAGGAAGAAGCGGCCCGAAGAGGGCCAGACGTCGTCGGCCGCCGAGGACGGAGGTATATACCGTCCCCTTGGCCCCGGCAGACGAGCAGAAGGAACACCCCGGGGGTTTTAGTCGGTAGGAGTCCGGCATACCGGGGGAGTGGCCCTCACCACTCCCCTGACGATCCAATGTAGGATTTCCCCCGGGTTACCAAAAAAAAAAAAAAAAAAAAAAAAAAGGTTAGGTTAGCTCGTTTTTTCAGTTTTTCGTGATTATCTCGAGAAGTACTTATCGGAGAGAGGAGCACGATACGTCAAAAGACGCGTCTCGTAAGGGCGCACCCGCTGAAGCCGAAAGATGACCAGGTCTCAATACAAAAAGATGATGATGGTGATGATTATGTTTCACCGAGTTGGTGTCGAGTCCTGTGGGTTCCAGTATTCTCTGATTCGGGATTGCGACCCCTCGGCTGATTCGGGACGACGAGCTCTCTCCGATAGTGCCAAGATTTATTATATAAGATCAAATATGTTCCTCAAAAACGGTACTTTCGTCCGCCCGCTAAACTGCCACTTCCGGCCCTTTCGTTTTAAGAATTTCGGGTTTTAGGTGTCCAGGCAGATCCCCGGGGACGCGGCCCTCGTGCTGCAGGTAAAAAAGTAGCTATAGGTCGAACAATGTAATTTTCAGAATTTTTTAAAATTTTTATGAACAAGCGCCTTGTAAAATTTTATTAATATGTTCAATTTATGTGTTAATTTGGCCTAAAAAAGGGGTCCAGATCTTTAATTTTGGACGCGCCCGGGCGGGACCCCTAATATAATCCTCCTCCTCCACAAAATATTTAACCGGGACAAGAAATAAGGGTCAAAAGGGATGGGCAATTTCTATAACAATTAAAAAAGAGAAAAACTATATACTATCTGACCTTATTGGCACTTGGGGCGAGCAGGGACAGCTATTAATTTGCACAGTTGTTTCTCAAAACCTTCCCTATGGAAGGAAGGAAGACGTTCAACACGACACTACGCAGGCCTCCCGGCAGGAAGAACGAGCACTCTCAGTATTCGCTCTGCAATATTTATAGCGTTAACATATATAAGTACGACACACCTTATAACAATCACAAAAGCCAAAAAGCAAGAGGATCTAGTTTTTTTTTTTAAAAAACTCACAATTCGTGGTCTCCAACAATTTTCTACAAGCTATATGCAAAGCAATGCTGTTCTAAGATCTCAATGATCAAGCAAATCAGGTCAAAAGCACTTCGAAAACACTGTTTTAATCTGAATACTAATTTCTAATTGCTAATAGTATGAAAAACAAAGGCAGACTGTCGGTTACAATTTTGATTTGACGGCCGTTTGTGAGTTAGGCTCAGAATTCTATACAAAAATTCCCTTCCCACAACCCTCTATGTTTCTATATAATTTATGACTGTTCAAAAAGAAAGCAGATAGAAAAAAATTAATATTTAATAAATTTAATATTTGACAAATTCAATATTTTGTTCGTTTAAACAAATATACGATTTTGCCTGCACAGATATTCTCAAAAAATGTTTAATATCATCAAAGCTTGCCTAAGTAAATGCTGAGCCCTCGAGAAGCAAAACACAAAATACAAAAAAAAAAACAAATATAGTCCGTCTCGGATATAATCCGGTGCAAAAAAGCTTGCAAAAACAAATAAAATGGTACGAAAAATTGGGTTAGGTTCCGGTTGCGTATACAAATTTCGACCTTAAATTCATTAACATAGAGGTTTTTTTTTTCAGTTTTTCATGAATATCCCGAAAAGTACGTATGTCTTCGGGATTACGAACCCTCGGCTGATTCGCGACGATGAGCTCTCTCCGATGGTGCCAAAATTTACTATATAAAAACAAATATGTTCCTTAGATTAAGTACTTTCGGTTGCCCAATAAACTGCCACATCCGGCCCTTCCGTTTTATGAATCTCGAGTTTTAAGTGTCCAGGCGGGACCCCTATTATAATCCCCCTCCTCCACAAAAGAGGGTTAGGTTAGGTTAGGTTTAGGTTAGGTTAGGTTAGGTTTAGGTTAGGTTAGGTTAGGTTAGGTTAGGTTAGGTTAGGTTAGGTTAGCTCGTTTTTTCAGTTTTTCGTGATTATCTCGAGAAGTACTTATCGGAGAGAGGAGCACGATACGTCAAAAGACGCGTCTCGTAAGGGCGCACCCGCTGAAGCCGAAAGATGACCAGGTCTCAATACAAAAAGATGATGATGGTGATGATTATGTTTCACCGAGTTGGTGTCGAGTCCTGTGGGTTCCAGTATTCTCTGATTCGGGATTGCGACCCCTCGGCTGATTCGGGACGACGAGCTCTCTCCGATAGTGCCAAGATTTATTATATAAGATCAAATATGTTCCTCAAAAACGGTACTTTCGTCCGCCCGCTAAACTGCCACTTCCGGCCCTTTCGTTTTAAGAATTTCGGGTTTTAGGTGTCCAGGCAGATCCCCGGGGACGCGGCCCTCGTGCTGCAGGTAAAAAAGTAGCTATAGGTCGAACAATGTAATTTTCAGAATTTTTTAAAATTTTTATGAACAAGCGCCTTGTAAAATTTTATTAATATGTTCAATTTATGTGTTAATTTGGCCTAAAAAAGGGGTCCAGATCTTTAATTTTGGACGCGCCCGGGCGGGACCCCTAATATAATCCTCCTCCTCCACAAAATATTTAACCGGGACAAGAAATAAGGGTCAAAAGGGATGGGCAATTTCTATAACAATTAAAAAAGAGAAAAACTATATACTATCTGACCTTATTGGCACTTGGGGCGAGCAGGGACAGCTATTAATTTGCACAGTTGTTTCTCAAAACCTTCCCTATGGAAGGAAGGAAGACGTTCAACACGACACTACGCAGGCCTCCCGGCAGGAAGAACGAGCACTCTCAGTATTCGCTCTGCAATATTTATAGCGTTAACATATATAAGTACGACACACCTTATAACAATCACAAAAGCCAAAAAGCAAGAGGATCTAGTTTTTTTTTTTTAAAAACTCACAATTCGTGGTCTCCAACAATTTTCTACAAGCTATATGCAAAGCAATGCTGTTCTAAGATCTCAATGATCAAGCAAATCAGGTCAAAAGCACTTCGAAAACACTGTTTTAATCTGAATACTAATTTCTAATTGCTAATAGTATGAAAAACAAAGGCAGACTGTCGGTTACAATTTTGATTTGACGGCCGTTTGTGAGTTAGGCTCAGAATTCTATACAAAAATTCCCTTCCCACAACCCTCTATGTTTCTATATAATTTATGACTGTTCAAAAAGAAAGCAGATAGAAAAAAATTAATATTTAATAAATTTAATATTTGACAAATTCAATATTTTGTTCGTTTAAACAAATATACGATTTTGCCTGCACAGATATTCTCAAAAAATGTTTAATATCATCAAAGCTTGCCTAAGTAAATGCTGAGCCCTCGAGAAGCAAAACACAAAATACAAAAAAAAAAACAAATATAGTCCGTCTCGGATATAATCCGGTGCAAAAAAGCTTGCAAAAACAAATAAAATGGTACGAAAAATTGGGTTAGGTTCCGGTTGCGTATACAAATTTCGACCTTAAATTCATTAACATAGAGGTTTTTTTTTTCAGTTTTTCATGAATATCCCGAAAAGTACGTATGTCTTCGGGATTACGAACCCTCGGCTGATTCGCGACGATGAGCTCTCTCCGATGGTGCCAAAATTTACTATATAAAAACAAATATGTTCCTTAGATTAAGTACTTTCGGTTGCCCAATAAACTGCCACATCCGGCCCTTCCGTTTTATGAATCTCGAGTTTTAAGTGTCCAGGCGGGACCCCTATTATAATCCCCCTCCTCCACAAAAGAGGGTTAGGTTAGGTTAGGTTTAGGTTAGGTTAGGTTAGGTTAGGTTAGGTTAGGTTAGGTTAGGTTAGGTTAGGTTAGGTTAGCTCGTTTTTTCAGTTTTTCGTGATTATCTCGAGAAGTACTTATCGGAGAGAGGAGCACGATACGTCAAAAGACGCGTCTCGTAAGGGCGCACCCGCTGAAGCCGAAAGATGACCAGGTCTCAATACAAAAAGATGATGATGGTGATGATTATGTTTCACCGAGTTGGTGTCGAGTCCTGTGGGTTCCAGTATTCTCTGATTCGGGATTGCGACCCCTCGGCTGATTCGGGACGACGAGCTCTCTCCGATAGTGCCAAGATTTATTATATAAGATCAAATATGTTCCTCAAAAACGGTACTTTCGTCCGCCCGCTAAACTGCCACTTCCGGCCCTTTCGTTTTAAGAATTTCGGGTTTTAGGTGTCCAGGCAGATCCCCGGGGACGCGGCCCTCGTGCTGCAGGTAAAAAAGTAGCTATAGGTCGAACAATGTAATTTTCAGAATTTTTTAAAATTTTTATGAACAAGCGCCTTGTAAAATTTTATTAATATCTTCAATTTATGTGTTAATTTGGCCTAAAAAAGGGGTCCAGATCTTTAATTTTGGACGCGCCCGGGCGGGACCCCTAATATAATCCTCCTCCTCCACAAAATATTTAACCGGGACAAGAAATAAGGGTCAAAAGGGATGGGCAATTTCTATAACAATTAAAAAAGAGAAAAACTATATACTATCTGACCTTATTGGCACTTGGGGCGAGCAGGGACAGCTATTAATTTGCACAGTTGTTTCTCAAAACCTTCCCTATGGAAGGAAGGAAGACGTTCAACACGACACTACGCAGGCCTCCCGGCAGGAAGAACGAGCACTCTCAGTATTCGCTCTGCAATATTTATAGCGTTAACATATATAAGTACGACACACCTTATAACAATCACAAAAGCCAAAAAGCAAGAGGATCTAGTTTTTTTTTTTTTAAAAAACTCACAATTCGTGGTCTCCAACAATTTTCTACAAGCTATATGCAAAGCAATGCTGTTCTAAGATCTCAATGATCAAGCAAATCAGGTCAAAAGCACTTCGAAAACACTGTTTTAATCTGAATACTAATTTCTAATTGCTAATAGTATGAAAAACAAAGGCAGACTGTCGGTTACAATTTTGATTTGACGGCCGTTTGTGAGTTAGGCTCAGAATTCTATACAAAAATTCCCTTCCCACAACCCTCTATGTTTCTATATAATTTATGACTGTTCAAAAAGAAAGCAGATAGAAAAAAATTAATATTTAATAAATTTAATATTTGACAAATTCAATATTTTGTTCGTTTAAACAAATATACGATTTTGCCTGCACAGATATTCTCAAAAAATGTTTAATATCATCAAAGCTTGCCTAAGTAAATGCTGAGCCCTCGAGAAGCAAAACACAAAATACAAAAAAAAAAACAAATATAGTCCGTCTCGGATATAATCCGGTGCAAAAAAGCTTGCAAAAACAAATAAAATGGTACGAAAAATTGGGTTAGGTTCCGGTTGCGTATACAAATTTCGACCTTAAATTCATTAACATAGAGGTTTTTTTTTTCAGTTTTTCATGAATATCCCGAAAAGTACGTATGTCTTCGGGATTACGAACCCTCGGCTGATTCGCGACGATGAGCTCTCTCCGATGGTGCCAAAATTTACTATATAAAAACAAATATGTTCCTTAGATTAAGTACTTTCGGTTGCCCAATAAACTGCCACATCCGGCCCTTCCGTTTTATGAATCTCGAGTTTTAAGTGTCCAGGCGGGACCCCTATTATAATCCCCCTCCTCCACAAAAGAGGGTTAGGTTAGGTTAGGTTTAGGTTAGGTTAGGTTAGGTTTAGGTTAGGTTAGGTTAGGTTAGGTTAGGTTAGGTTAGGTTAGGTTAGCTCGTTTTTTCAGTTTTTCGTGATTATCTCGAGAAGTACTTATCGGAGAGAGGAGCACGATACGTCAAAAGACGCGTCTCGTAAGGGCGCACCCGCTGAAGCCGAAAGATGACCAGGTCTCAATACAAAAAGATGATGATGGTGATGATTATGTTTCACCGAGTTGGTGTCGAGTCCTGTGGGTTCCAGTATTCTCTGATTCGGGATTGCGACCCCTCGGCTGATTCGGGACGACGAGCTCTCTCCGATAGTGCCAAGATTTATTATATAAGATCAAATATGTTCCTCAAAAACGGTACTTTCGTCCGCCCGCTAAACTGCCACTTCCGGCCCTTTCGTTTTAAGAATTTCGGGTTTTAGGTGTCCAGGCAGATCCCCGGGGACGCGGCCCTCGTGCTGCAGGTAAAAAAGTAGCTATAGGTCGAACAATGTAATTTTCAGAATTTTTTAAAATTTTTATGAACAAGCGCCTTGTAAAATTTTATTAATATGTTCAATTTATGTGTTAATTTGGCCTAAAAAAGGGGTCCAGATCTTTAATTTTGGACGCGCCCGGGCGGGACCCCTAATATAATCCTCCTCCTCCACAAAATATTTAACCGGGACAAGAAATAAGGGTCAAAAGGGATGGGCAATTTCTATAACAATTAAAAAAGAGAAAAACTATATACTATCTGACCTTATTGGCACTTGGGGCGAGCAGGGACAGCTATTAATTTGCACAGTTGTTTCTCAAAACCTTCCCTATGGAAGGAAGGAAGACGTTCAACACGACACTACGCAGGCCTCCCGGCAGGAAGAACGAGCACTCTCAGTATTCGCTCTGCAATATTTATAGCGTTAACATATATAAGTACGACACACCTTATAACAATCACAAAAGCCAAAAAGCAAGAGGATCTAGTTTTTTTTTTTTAAAAAACTCACAATTCGTGGTCTCCAACAATTTTCTACAAGCTATATGCAAAGCAATGCTGTTCTAAGATCTCAATGATCAAGCAAATCAGGTCAAAAGCACTTCGAAAACACTGTTTTAATCTGAATACTAATTTCTAATTGCTAATAGTATGAAAAACAAAGGCAGACTGTCGGTTACAATTTTGATTTGACGGCCGTTTGTGAGTTAGGCTCAGAATTCTATACAAAAATTCCCTTCCCACAACCCTCTATGTTTCTATATAATTTATGACTGTTCAAAAAGAAAGCAGATAGAAAAAAATTAATATTTAATAAATTTAATATTTGACAAATTCAATATTTTGTTCGTTTAAACAAATATACGATTTTGCCTGCACAGATATTCTCAAAAAATGTTTAATATCATCAAAGCTTGCCTAAGTAAATGCTGAGCCCTCGAGAAGCAAAACACAAAATACAAAAAAAAAAACAAATATAGTCCGTCTCGGATATAATCCGGTGCAAAAAAGCTTGCAAAAACAAATAAAATGGTACGAAAAATTGGGTTAGGTTCCGGTTGCGTATACAAATTTCGACCTTAAATTCATTAACATAGAGGTTTTTTTTTTCAGTTTTTCATGAATATCCCGAAAAGTACGTATGTCTTCGGGATTACGAACCCTCGGCTGATTCGCGACGATGAGCTCTCTCCGATGGTGCCAAAATTTACTATATAAAAACAAATATGTTCCTTAGATTAAGTACTTTCGGTTGCCCAATAAACTGCCACATCCGGCCCTTCCGTTTTATGAATCTCGAGTTTTAAGTGTCCAGGCGGGACCCCTATTATAATCCCCCTCCTCCACAAAAGAGGGTTAGGTTAGGTTAGGTTTAGGTTAGGTTAGGTTAGGTTTAGGTTAGGTTAGGTTAGGTTAGGTTAGGTTAGGTTAGGTTAGCTCGTTTTTTCAGTTTTTCGTGATTATCTCGAGAAGTACTTATCGGAGAGAGGAGCACGATACGTCAAAAGACGCGTCTCGTAAGGGCGCACCCGCTGAAGCCGAAAGATGACCAGGTCTCAATACAAAAAGATGATGATGGTGATGATTATGTTTCACCGAGTTGGTGTCGAGTCCTGTGGGTTCCAGTATTCTCTGATTCGGGATTGCGACCCCTCGGCTGATTCGGGACGACGAGCTCTCTCCGATAGTGCCAAGATTTATTATATAAGATCAAATATGTTCCTCAAAAACGGTACTTTCGTCCGCCCGCTAAACTGCCACTTCCGGCCCTTTCGTTTTAAGAATTTCGGGTTTTAGGTGTCCAGGCAGATCCCCGGGGACGCGGCCCTCGTGCTGCAGGTAAAAAAGTAGCTATAGGTCGAACAATGTAATTTTCAGAATTTTTTAAAATTTTTATGAACAAGCGCCTTGTAAAATTTTATTAATATGTTCAATTTATGTGTTAATTTGGCCTAAAAAAGGGGTCCAGATCTTTAATTTTGGACGCGCCCGGGCGGGACCCCTAATATAATCCTCCTCCTCCACAAAATATTTAACCGGGACAAGAAATAAGGGTCAAAAGGGATGGGCAATTTCTATAACAATTAAAAAAGAGAAAAACTATATACTATCTGACCTTATTGGCACTTGGGGCGAGCAGGGACAGCTATTAATTTGCACAGTTGTTTCTCAAAACCTTCCCTATGGAAGGAAGGAAGACGTTCAACACGACACTACGCAGGCCTCCCGGCAGGAAGAACGAGCACTCTCAGTATTCGCTCTGCAATATTTATAGCGTTAACATATATAAGTACGACACACCTTATAACAATCACAAAAGCCAAAAAGCAAGAGGATCTAGTTTTTTTTTTTTAAAAAACTCACAATTCGTGGTCTCCAACAATTTTCTACAAGCTATATGCAAAGCAATGCTGTTCTAAGATCTCAATGATCAAGCAAATCAGGTCAAAAGCACTTCGAAAACACTGTTTTAATCTGAATACTAATTTCTAATTGCTAATAGTATGAAAAACAAAGGCAGACTGTCGGTTACAATTTTGATTTGACGGCCGTTTGTGAGTTAGGCTCAGAATTCTATACAAAAATTCCCTTCCCACAACCCTCTATGTTTCTATATAATTTATGACTGTTCAAAAAGAAAGCAGATAGAAAAAAATTAATATTTAATAAATTTAATATTTGACAAATTCAATATTTTGTTCGTTTAAACAAATATACGATTTTGCCTGCACAGATATTCTCAAAAAATGTTTAATATCATCAAAGCTTGCCTAAGTAAATGCTGAGCCCTCGAGAAGCAAAACACAAAATACAAAAAAAAAAACAAATATAGTCCGTCTCGGATATAATCCGGTGCAAAAAAGCTTGCAAAAACAAATAAAATGGTACGAAAAATTGGGTTAGGTTCCGGTTGCGTATACAAATTTCGACCTTAAATTCATTAACATAGAGGTTTTTTTTTTCAGTTTTTCATGAATATCCCGAAAAGTACGTATGTCTTCGGGATTACGAACCCTCGGCTGATTCGCGACGATGAGCTCTCTCCGATGGTGCCAAAATTTACTATATAAAAACAAATATGTTCCTTAGATTAAGTACTTTCGGTTGCCCAATAAACTGCCACATCCGGCCCTTCCGTTTTATGAATCTCGAGTTTTAAGTGTCCAGGCGGGACCCCTATTATAATCCCCCTCCTCCACAAAAGAGGGTTAGGTTAGGTTAGGTTTAGGTTAGGTTAGGTTAGGTTTAGGTTAGGTTAGGTTAGGTTAGGTTAGGTTAGGTTAGGTTAGGTTAGCTCGTTTTTTCAGTTTTTCGTGATTATCTCGAGAAGTACTTATCGGAGAGAGGAGCACGATACGTCAAAAGACGCGTCTCGTAAGGGCGCACCCGCTGAAGCCGAAAGATGACCAGGTCTCAATACAAAAAGATGATGATGGTGATGATTATGTTTCACCGAGTTGGTGTCGAGTCCTGTGGGTTCCAGTATTCTCTGATTCGGGATTGCGACCCCTCGGCTGATTCGGTACGACGAGCTCTCTCCGATAGTGCCAAGATTTATTATATAAGATCAAATATGTTCCTCAAAAACGGTACTTTCGTCCGCCCGCTAAACTGCCACTTCCGGCCCTTTCGTTTTAAGAATTTCGGGTTTTAGGTGTCCAGGCAGATCCCCGGGGACGCGGCCCTCGTGCTGCAGGTAAAAAAGTAGCTATAGGTCGAACAATGTAATTTTCAGAATTTTTTAAAATTTTTATGAACAAGCGCCTTGTAAAATTTTATTAATATGTTCAATTTATGTGTTAATTTGGCCTAAAAAAGGGGTCCAGATCTTTAATTTTGGACGCGCCCGGGCGGGACCCCTAATATAATCCTCCTCCTCCACAAAATATTTAACCGGGACAAGAAATAAGGGTCAAAAGGGATGGGCAATTTCTATAACAATTAAAAAAGAGAAAAACTATATACTATCTGACCTTATTGGCACTTGGGGCGAGCAGGGACAGCTATTAATTTGCACAGTTGTTTCTCAAAACCTTCCCTATGGAAGGAAGGAAGACGTTCAACACGACACTACGCAGGCCTCCCGGCAGGAAGAACGAGCACTCTCAGTATTCGCTCTGCAATATTTATAGCGTTAACATATATAAGTACGACACACCTTATAACAATCACAAAAGCCAAAAAGCAAGAGGATCTAGTTTTTTTTTTTAAAAAACTCACAATTCGTGGTCTCCAACAATTTTCTACAAGCTATATGCAAAGCAATGCTGTTCTAAGATCTCAATGATCAAGCAAATCAGGTCAAAAGCACTTCGAAAACACTGTTTTAATCTGAATACTAATTTCTAATTGCTAATAGTATGAAAAACAAAGGCAGACTGTCGGTTACAATTTTGATTTGACGGCCGTTTGTGAGTTAGGCTCAGAATTCTATACAAAAATTCCCTTCCCACAACCCTCTATGTTTCTATATAATTTATGACTGTTCAAAAAGAAAGCAGATAGAAAAAAATTAATATTTAATAAATTTAATATTTGACAAATTCAATATTTTGTTCGTTTAAACAAATATACGATTTTGCCTGCACAGATATTCTCAAAAAATGTTTAATATCATCAAAGCTTGCCTAAGTAAATGCTGAGCCCTCGAGAAGCAAAACACAAAATACAAAAAAAAAAACAAATATAGTCCGTCTCGGATATAATCCGGTGCAAAAAAGCTTGCAAAAACAAATAAAATGGTACGAAAAATTGGGTTAGGTTCCGGTTGCGTATACAAATTTCGACCTTAAATTCATTAACATAGAGGTTTTTTTTTTCAGTTTTTCATGAATATCCCGAAAAGTACGTATGTCTTCGGGATTACGAACCCTCGGCTGATTCGCGACGATGAGCTCTCTCCGATGGTGCCAAAATTTACTATATAAAAACAAATATGTTCCTTAGATTAAGTACTTTCGGTTGCCCAATAAACTGCCACATCCGGCCCTTCCGTTTTATGAATCTCGAGTTTTAAGTGTCCAGGCGGGACCCCTATTATAATCCCCCTCCTCCACAAAAGAGGGTTAGGTTAGGTTAGGTTTAGGTTAGGTTAGGTTAGGTTTAGGTTAGGTTAGGTTAGGTTAGGTTAGGTTAGGTTAGGTTGGGGTGCGAAGTTGGTCTCACCTCCTCGTGGTGCACCCTGGGCAACAATAGGCAGTAATGTTTTTAGGCATTGCTGGCTATTGGCGAAGAGGACCAACAATTCCTTCTCCTACGTCCCCTTTACCTTGTATTCCCGTCTCGTCTCTCTCATCCCTTCTCAGTTATTACTCCCACTCCTACCCCATCCCCACTTACTCCCGTCTTCCCCAATTCCAGGCCAGTTATGTTAGGTTTATCTGTTAGGGACTTATGTTAGGTAATGTTAGGATTGTATGGTATCTCTATTGTTTTCCCCCTTCTTCTCTTTATGTCTTTTCTCTTCTATTTTCTCCCCTTCTATCTTCTTCTTCTATGTCTCTTCGTTTTTCAACCCCTGCGAGAAGTATGTCAATCTGATGAATGCCAAAAAACGATGATGCAAGCACAAGGACCAAGCGAATTACCCCAGGAGGGTACCGGCCGCTCCGCGGCCGGAGAATCCCTCCCAGTGCGGGAACTCCGTTCTCGCACTGGCAGCCCCGCGTTCTCTGGGGGGGGCAACCAAGTGCTTGGCGGTAGGGCCGAACCCCCTGCCGCACCGACGACCCATGCTACGAATACGGACACTGCTTGCCTGCGAGAGGTTTCGGTCCGCTTAGAGCGGATGGAGGACTCCGACTCCGGTCGGAGCCTTGTGACGGCGGCTTCCGGCGTATCTTCTGACCGGAAGCGCACCTACCTGAGCGCACAGTCGAGCGACTGCGACTCTGAGGGGGAGCTGCCTGCCAAGACCTTGGCGCTCCCCCAAAGAGGCAGAGGACGCCCCACGACCCACGGCCGCCATGTGGGCCTCTGGGAGGCGAAGAAAAAGCTCATAGCAGAGCAAAAGGAGGAAGAGGAGCGCCTTGCGGCAAAGGAGCTCCTCGCAACGGCGCGGAGCGCACGTCCCCGCCTCACGTCGCGGCTTTCCGGCACGACCTCTGAGGAGGAGGACTCGTCGGCGTACGCCCTCCACGAGAGGATTGGCCGGAATTTAGAGCAGCTCAACCAGGCGGTCCTTAAGTCTGGCAATCTGAAGGGGACTGTCATAAGGGACGCCAAGTCCTTTATGACAAACATTAAAGGAGATGTCGAGGAGCTCGTAGCGTCCCGTGTCTCGGACGAGGTTCGGAAAGTCCATAAAGAGAACTCTCGTCTCCGAGCCGACCTACGGGACCTCAGGGAGGAGCTTGCCGCTATGCGCACTAGGGAGCGTAAGCTGTGCGAGCGGTTAGGGATCAACCCCTACGACCTTGACGAGGCACCCCTGCCCGCTCCTGTCGGCGAGACTCACAACTCGCTGCTCCAGGAGTTGGGCAGGATGATGGACCAGCGGTTCGAGGCGTATGAGCGCAAAACGCTCCGCCCGCCGCTGGCCCATGAGGAGAAGGCGTCCTACGCGGCGAAGTCGGCCGCGCGGAAGCCCCGGCCGAAGCCGGCCGGCGGCGCCGCTGAGGATGCCCCCAACCCGGACGTGACCGGGACAGGGCAGAGCTCTCACCCCGACCCCAAACCCTCCAAGGGCAAGGGCAAGGGGAAGAAGACCCGCCCTGCGCCCAACCTAGATTTGGACTCGGCGGCGGAATTCCCGCCCTTAGGAGAGCCCCAAGTTGCCGGCCATAGCGGCGACTGGGCGATGGCCGGGCGGGACGGCAAACATAGGCCGAACCGCCCCGCCAAGCAGAAGAAGGGCCCTGCAAAGGAGGCCCCTAAGGAACAGAAGAAACCGCGCAAGCGGGTCCGCAACCGGAAGCCAAAGGACGCAGTCGTCTCGTTCAAGTTGCTTCCGGGTGCCAAGGAGCGTGGTGTCTCCCTCCGAGATGTACTAAGAACAGCCCGCAGGGAGATGCAAAGAGCGTTGGGGGAGGCAGGGGCGCAATCTGCGTTCTTGTCGGGCACCCTCTCCGATGCGAGGTTGGTCCACATTCCTGGGCCGCCCGAGGAGGCCGCGAAGAAGGCCGACCTCTTGTATGAGAAACTGAAGGGCATCCTCCCGGAGACGGAAGTCAAGGTGACCCGACCCGTGAAGTGCGTAAGCCTTCGCGTGTCGGGCCTGGACGACTCCGTCGAAAAGGAAGATGTCTTTTCCTCCATCAAGATTGTCGGCAACTGTATGGAGTCGCGGGCTCACCTGGCTGAACACATACGGGTGAGCCAAATCCGCTTCAGCACATTCGGTCTCGGCGTTTGCTGGGCCACCTGTCCAGCCGATGTCGCCGAAATGGTGCTAAAATATGGGTTAGAGATCGGCTGGATAAGGGCCCAGGTCAAGATGGTGGAGCCTCGCGTGCTCCGGTGTTTCCGTTGTTGGGAGCCGGGGCACGTGAGTGAAAAGTGTAGAGCCGGCACGGACCGAAGCGGACTGTGCCTCCGATGTGCGCAGCCGGGTCACAAGGCCCAGGAATGTGACAGTCGTGCCTATTGCGTGCTGTGCGCCGCTGTGAGCAAACCCGCCGGCCATCGCGTCGGCAGCCCAGCGTGCGCAGCCGCAAAACGGCCGACTAAGAGAAGAGGGGGTGCCTATTTTAGGGGCGCCCGCCTTGCCGCCTCCGCGGCAATGGAGACGCAGCAGGAGGACACAATCTCCGCTGTGCCGCGGGAGGAGGACCTCATCTCACATAGGTCCTCCCACGGAGTGTCGGGCAGCTCGGCTGAGGGGCCAGCTGCTTAGACCATACTCCGGTGGTGTAGTGTGTGGTCCCACACACCACAAGGCGGTGGGGAAGCGAATCATCTGCCTCCCCTACATTCAAGGCTGCCCGTAATGGGGCAACGCGCAGGGCCGGGCTCTGGGAAGGCGAATAGCCATGCCCCTCGGTCCTAGAGCGCTCGGTGGACCACCCCGGGGGTTTTAGTCGGTAAAAGTCCGGCATACCGGGGGAGTGGCCCTCACCACTCCCCTGACGATCCTATGAGGATTTCCCCCGGGTAACAAAAAAAAAAAAAGGTTAGGTTAGGTTAGGTTAGGTTAGCTCGGGGTGGGGTGCGAAGTTGGTCTCACCTCCTCGTGGTGCACCCTGGGCAACAATAGGCAGCAATGTTTTTTAGGCATTGCTGGCTATTGGCGAAGAGGACCAACAATTCCCTCTCCCACCTTTCCCTTTTCCTCCTTCCTTTCTGGCCCTTTCTCGCTACCTCTTCTCCAAAGAGAAGACGAGTGAGAAGGGCTCTGTTACTCCCGCCCCCACCCAACCCCTCTTACCCCCCTACCTTTCCCATCCTTAGTTACTCCCTTGTTCCCATCTCCAGGATTTGCGTGTTAGGTTTTATGTTAGGCTTCTTGTGCTAGGTTATGTTAGGTCGTATGCCCTTTCAATTATATCCCCCCTTCTCTTTCTTCTTTGTTCTTCGTTTTCCCTCCCCCTTTATCCCTTCCCACTTTTATTTGTCTTCTAACTCCAGCGTGATAGGTATGAAAATCTGATGAATGAGAAATCAACGATGAAGAAAGCACTCGGCAAAATAGTACTACCCCAGGAGGGTACCGGTCGCATTGCAGCCGGAGAATCCCTCCCAGGGCGGGAGCTTCGTTCCCGCTCTGGCAGCCCCTCGTTTTCTGGGGGGGGCAACCCAGTGCTTGGCGGTAGGGCCGATCCCCCTATCGCACCGACGACCCACGCTAACACTACGGACGCCGATATTATGAGAAATAGAGAGCTCCGCGTGTCGTTGGAGCGACTAGACTTGTCTGGGCTCTCTGACGACACGGGGAGCGTGATGTCGTACGACTCCGGCTCGCTGGAGCGAAAGCGCTCCTACCGCTTGTTCCGCTCGGACAGCGAGCCGGAGGTCGATGTCCCTGCCAAGTTCTTGGCGGGTGAAGGAGAAACCAAGCCCACGAGGGCTCGAGGTCGCCCTCCCACGCATGGCCGATACGTCGGCCTGTGGGAAGCCAAAAAACAACTGCTGGTAGAGCAGCAGCTCGAGGAGAACCACACAGCTCGCCAAGAGCTTGAGGAAACGGCGCGGAGCGCTCGTACTCGCGACAAGCCGCTAGATGCGGCCCCTGTCGATGAGGGTAACTCCGCGTACGCCCAAAAAGCGAGGATTGACCGAGGTGCGGACTTGCTCACCAACTTGGTGGCCAAGTCCAAAAACCTTAAGGGCTCGGTCGTACATGAAGCCAAGGTGACCATAGCGGACATCAAGGAGGCCGCCTATGAGCTCGCCCAAAGTACGGTCACGGAGGAAACTAGAAAGGTCCACGCAGAAAACAACATGCTGCGGACACGCCTCCGTGACCTCGAAGAGGAATTTGTGGCGTTTCGCCGTGAGATGCGCCACAGGGACAGGCACGGCCCACTGCGCACCCATCCGCCAGCGGGTACGACTGAAACCCCAGAGGAGTCCATGCCCACAGGCCTCTTTGACCTTCGTGCGTCAATAAATGAAGCCGTGGGCATGATAAAAGGAGTACGTGACCGGCTGGGCACTTTGGAGGCTCGCCTCCTGCGCCCTCCGCTCAAAGCCGACGGAGCGTCTTCGGCGGCGAAGACAGCCGCGCGAAAGACCAAAAGGTCCAAGCCGGCTGCCAGCGCCGCTGAGGATGCCCCGAGTGGCATCGATGAAGAACTTGGGCTTGGCTCCTCAACGGTCCTCCCCCCCCTTAGAACTCCCAAGGGTAAGGGGAAGGGCAAAAAGAGTCGGCCTCCTGTTCCCCCTGCTGTAGACACGCCTGCTGAGGAACTGCCCTCTTCTCTCCCACCTCCAACATCGTCCCAGGCTCCGGACACGGAGCGACCCTGGACAGAGATAGGGAAGGGGGGTAAGCCAAAGCGGGCTACAAATAAAAAGAAGACTGCCCCTCAACAGCCAAAGCAGCGAGAGGCCGTAAAGAAAAATAAGAAGAAGGCGAAGCCTCTTGAGATTCGGCCCCCGAAAACCGGAGCCATTATCATGAGGCTGAAGCCCGGAGTGGAGGAGCGCGGAGTGACCTACAGCTCCGTGATGAAGTCGACATCTGGCCAGGTGTTGAGTGCCCTGGCTGCACTGGGCATCGACAACATCGACATACGGGGTACACTCACGGATGCCAGAAAAATCCTGGTGCCCGGGGACCCCGCAGAAGTGGAGAAGAAGGCAGATGCCTTATTTGAATCATTAAAGGGCATCCTCTCAGAGGAGGAAGTGCAGCTGTCGAGACCTGTGAAGTGCGTCAGCCTTCGCGTCTCCGGTCTCATTGACTCCACCACTAAGATGGATGTCCGGGCTGCCTTCAAAATTATGGGCAACTGCCCGGCGACGCATGCCGACCGCATCAGGTCGAGCGAAATAAGGTGGAGCAGATTTGGCCTAGGCACCTGCTGGGTAACTTGCCCAGCCGAAGTCGCCAAAACTGCTATTGATGCGAAGATGAAAATCGGCTGGGTAAGACCCCAGATCAAGATTGTGCCGACCCCCGTGCTCCGGTGCTACAAGTGCCTGGAGCCCGGGCACGTGGGTCAGTGTTGCCAGGCCAAAGTGGACCGCTCTGACCTGTGCCTTCGGTGTGCAGAGCCAGGACACAAGTCCATGGACTGCCGGGCTAAGACCCGTTGTGCGGTGTGCGCGGCCGCAGGTTTAGCTGCAGGCCACAGAGTCGGCGGCGAAGCTTGCGCCGCCGCGCGAAGGCCTATACGGGCCAAATGGAGAAAGGGCAATGCCCAGGCCGCCACCGCGGCCGAAAAAGTGTCGCGGGAGGAGTCTCTGCCCATCTTGGAGGCTCCCCAAGGAGTGCCGAGCAGTACTGCCTGAGGGGGCTGCTGTTCGGCTATACTCCAGTGGTGACGTGCGTGTTCCCACGCACCACTTGGCGAAGGGGGGGTGGTGATCACTCTTCTATCCCACCTCTCCTATGACTGTGACGTTGCCCTTTGGGCTTATCGCGCGTCGGGCCGCGGTCAGGCCACTGCCACGTTCCCGTAGCCCGGCGTACCATGCGCGTGGAGAGGAACACCCGGTGGTTTTAGCCAGTGAGAGTCTGGCACACCGGGGGGGCGGCCCTCACCGGCCCCCTGACGGCCCATAATGGGTTTCCACCGGGTTAACAAAAAAAAAAAAAAAAAAAAAAAAAAAAAGGTTAGCTCGGGGTGCGAAGTTGGTCTCACCTCCTCGTGGTGCACCCTGGGCAACAATAGGCAGCAATGTTTTTCTTTAGGCTTTGCTGGCTATTGGCGAAGAGGACCAACAATTCCTTCTCCCATCTCCCCCTTTACCTTGTATTCCCGTCTCGTCTCTCTTATCCTTCCCCAGGTTTTTCTCCCACTCCTACCCCATCCCCACTTACTCCCGTCTTCCTCAACTCCTGGTATAGTATGTTAGGCTTCTTCGATAGGGTTTTTCTGTTAGGTTATGGTAGGCGACGTATGATTTCTTTTCTATCTTCCCACTTCTTCTTCTATTATCTATTTCTTCTTCTTCCCCCCTTATGTCCCCTTTTACCCCCTTTTCTTCTGTCTTCACTACCTGCGGACGAATGAAAATATGATGAACGCAAAAAAACTATCATGGAAGTACAATTAAAGAAGTTATTACCCCAGGAGGGTACCGGCCGCTCCGCGGCAGGAGAATCCCTCCCCGGGTTGGACTCGTCCGACCCGGGCTGCCCCGCGTTCTCTGGGGGGGGCAAAATTGTACTCCGCGGTAGGGATATCCCCCCTACCGCTCCGACGACAAAAGCTTTGAACATGGACTCCGAGAATGCACCCGCAAGGGTTCCGTTAGTGGTGTGTACCAGACTCGAGGACTCTGACTCCGGCCAGAGCCTCATGTCAGTCACCTCGACAGCGTCAGATCGCAAGAGGCGATATAGAAGCGCTCGCTCGTCCGACTCCGACGAGGGCGCTTCAGGAAAGACGGTGGCGACTGCCAAACGGGGCAGAGGTCGTCCCCCGACTACTGGCGAGCACGTCGGCCTTCGGGCCGCTAAAAAGGAGCTGCTCGCCCTGGAGAAGGAGGACAGGCTGCTCCAGGAGCGCAAAGAGCTAGCCGAGACGTCGCGGAGTGCCCGTCCGCGAGTGTCTCAGCTCTCAGCCACATCCACGCTAGAGGAAGACACAACCTCCTACGGCTGCCGTGAAGCCATGGAGATGCACCTGTCGGTGATAACGCATGCCCTTGTAAAGTCAAAAAATGTCAAGGGCAGCGTTATTCACGAGGTGAAGGAGGCGACACGAGGAGTAGCTGAGGTCCTGGAGACCGCACTCCGCGCCACAGCCAGTGAAGACAATCGAAAGTTGCGCCTGGAGAACCAGCGTCTAAAAGACAAGATACGCGATCTCCAGGACGACGTGGCGGCGCTGCGCGCGGAGGTGCGTGGCCGCAACACTTTGGGGTTGGACATCCCGTCCTCCTCAAAGGCCCCTGATAGGACGCAGGCCAGATCCTTGGAAGAGGTTGAGGAATCCCTCTTCCAAAGGCTGGCCTTCAGACAAGACGCCAGAATTGAGGGACTGCAGGTCGACGGTCGACTCCTCCCTCCGAAAAACCACCGTCCCCCTCTGGCCTTCGACGGGAAACCGAAAGAGGCACAGCAGGATACTGAGGGACAGAAGAAGGGAAAAAAGAAAAAGAAGAGCAAGAAGAGTAAGGAGGAGTCGACGCAAGTCGTCCAGCAGCAGGAGCCCGCGCCCAACCCCGTATCATCTAAGGGGAAGGGCAAAGGCAAGAAAACGAAGGTTCCCGCCCCACCAGAGCAGGAGGTCGAGCAGCCACAGCTCCCTCCTGAGTCGGGACCTTCGCAGGAGCCGAGCTGGAAGGAGGTCGTGAGCAAAACGACCAGGCGCAAGGCTCGCCGGGCAGAGCAAGCGCCTACCCGTTCGGCTCCTCCCCTCCCTCCTCCACAGAGGGCTCCCAGGCGGGCGGAACAGCCGAAGCCTCGGCTGAAAGTACCGCGCACGGCGGCGGTAATAGTGAGGTTGCCGCCTGCAGCGGAGGAGAAGGGCCTCACATATGGGAACGTCCTCACCGAGGCCAAGAACCGGCTCGACCTCAACGAGCTTGGCATCAGCGAGGGCTTTAGGGTGAAGGTGGCAGTCACGGGAGCGCGCATCCTGCAGATCCCCGCGACTGCCAACGCTGATGCGGCCACTCAGCTGGCGGAAAAGCTGCGTCAGGTCCTCCCGCAGGAAGTGGTCATATCGCAGCCAACAAAGATGGCCGACTTCAGGGTCTCCGGGCTAGACGACTCCGTAACCCAGGAGGAGGTGGCCGTGGCGGTTGCCAGGGTGGCCGAATGCCGAGCCGACACGGTCAGGGTGGGTAATATCCGCCAGGATCGTACAGGACTCGGCTCGGTCCTAGTAAAGTGCCCGGTGACCGCCGCGCAAAAGATGGTGGACAGCGGCCGAATCCTCGTTGGATTCGTCTCGGCCCGGGTGACACTCCTGCAGTCCCGTGTCCTGCGCTGTTTCCGATGCCTAGAGCCGGGACACGTGCAGTGCACCTGCAAGGCCGAGGTGGACAGGAGCCGGCAGTGCTACCGCTGCGGCCAGCTCGGTCACCTAGCTCGCGAGTGCAAGGCGACAACTCCACACTGCGCTGTGTGCGGGGCAGCCGGCAAACCGGCTAAACATGTAGTGGGGGGGAAGGCCTGTGCGGTGGCCACCAAGCCCCTCCGAATTAAGAAGACGAAGACGCCAGTTGCTCCCCCTGACTCGGAGCAAATGCGCGATGCTCCGATGTCCGAGGGCGTTTCTGGCGTCAATAGGACGACGAGCGAGCCGATCCCAGAATCCACGGCCACTTAATGGATCACACCCGAATAAAATTCCTTCAGGGGAATATCAACCACTGTGCCAGGGCTCAGGACCTTCTCTCCCAGACCCTGGCCCAGTGGGGGATCCATTTGGGTGTGGTCTCTGAGCCATATTATGTTCCCCCAGACGGCTCCGGCTGGGTGGGGGATGTCACGAACTCGGCGGCCATTGTCATCAGGCCAGCCGCGGGTATCCCTCCCCTTGGCAATGTCACGAGGGGTACGGGTTACGTCGCGGCCACACTGGGGGAGTTAACTGTCATCTCCGTTTACTTCTCCCCCAACAAGCCATTCGCCGAGTTCGAGGGGTTCCTAGCCCAGCTCGGAGCCCTGGTGGTGAGGACTCTTCCTCGCCCTCTGATCGTCGCCGGTGACTTCAATGCCAAGTCCATGGCTTGGGGATGTCCGGCGACGGACACTCGAGGCGAGGCAATGGAAGAGTGGATACTTGGGGTCGGCTTGTCCGTCGTCAACATAGGGAACGAAAACACATGCGTGCGTGCGCGGGGTGGGTCTATTGTTGACATAACACTGGCCTGCCCCGCCATGGCACGCCGCATTCAAAAATGGCGGGTCGTAACGGAGGAGGAGACTCTCTCCGACCACCGCTACATCTGTTACGAGCTGAATCCGCGTCGGGGGGCCCAGCCCAACACGGGCCCCAGGGACGCGCGCAGGGACCCTCCAAGGTGGCGTCTGCCCACCCTGGATGCGGAGCTCCTGAAGGAGGCGGCGACCGTCCAGGCCTGGATCCCGGAGCCGGACGGCGAAGTGAGAGTGGAGGAAGAGGCGGACCGGCTCCGGAGAGCCATGACGGTCGCCTGCGACGCCTCCATGCTGCGCGCGAAGAGCGGTCCCAACCGACGCCGGAGGAGGGTGTTCTGGTGGTCGGAAGAGATAGCCCAGCTCAGAATGGAGTGTGTGGCGACGAAACGGACTTACACCCGGAGCCGTAGAAGAAGGATACGCGATCTAGCGAGGGAGGACTCCCTGTACGCCACATACAGGGAAAAATGTGCCTCCCTCCAAATAGAGATCGCGAGGGCCAAGGACAGAGCCCGCCAGGAGCTGCTGGAGATGCTCGATAGGGATCCGTGGGGGACACCATACCGCATGGTGCGGAACAAACTCCGCCCGTGGTCTCCCCCGCTGACACAGACACTCCAGCCGCAACTGGTCGGCCAGATAGTGTCCTCCCTGTTCCCACAGGGGGCAGATCATCAGCCCCCGCCAATGGTGCCTCCCTGGGCCGTCGTTGCCGATGACCCTGAGGTGCCACTGGTCACCAGGGAGGAGCTAAGCTCTGTCTTTGAGCGCATAAAGGGTAAATCTACGGCTCCGGGCTTGGACGGCGTACACGCCAAGGTCTGGGTCCTCGCCTTCGATGCCATGGAAGAGTGGTTGAGGAGACTCTTTAACGCCTGCCTGTCGCAAGCCGCGATACCCAGGCGGTGGAAGACGGGCAGGCTAGTTCTCCTCGCCAAGGCGGGACGTCCGGCCGACTCCCCCTCCGCCTACAGACCTATCGTCTTGATCGACGAAGTGGCGAAGGTCTTCGAGAGGGTGGTGGTCGGCCGCATAGTCGAACATCTTGAGGGCGAGGGTCCAGACCTGGCGGAGAACCAATTTGGGTTCCGCCGAGGAAGGTCCACCGTTGATGCGGTCCTGAAGGTTAAGGCGTCTGCGCAGGCTGCAGTCTCCAGTGGTGGGGTGATGTTGGCGGTGTCCCTTGACATCGCCAACGCCTTCAACACCATGCCCTGGAGCTGCATCAAGGAGGCACTGCGGTACCACAACATACCGCAGTACCTGCGCAGGGTCATCGACGCCTACCTGAGGGACCGCTGGGTCACCTACCCAACGCAGCGGGGCTGGGCGGATTGGGAGATGTCTCGCGGTGTTCCACAGGGGTCTGTCTTAGGGCCCCTCTTGTGGAACATCGGGTACGACTGGGTCCTGCGCGGGCAGAACCTCCCAGGGGTTGCATTAGTCTGCTACGCAGACGACACGTTGGTCACTGCCCGCGCCAGGAATTACCGCCTGGCCTCGATGCTGGCAACGGCCGGTACGGCCCATGTTGTGCGCCGAATTCGCGCTTTGGGCCTGGAGGTGGCACTTCAAAAGACCGAGGTCCTCTGTTTTCACGGGCCCCGGTCCGCACCACCTCCAGACGCCCATATCACTATAGGCGGAGTGCGAATAGCCGTCGGGGGCACGATGAAGTATCTCGGTCTCGTCCTCGACGGCAGATGGAAATTCGGCGCACACTTTGACCGGTTGTTGCCGAAAGTGGTAGGTGCAGCCGCTGCTCTTAAGCGGCTGATGCCCAACATCGGTGGACCTGGGGTGTCCTGCAGACGCCTCTACGTGAACGCGGTCCGATCCATGGCACTGTACGGTGCCCCGGTTTGGGCCGACGCTCTCAACAGCCACAACATACGGCTGTTGCGCCGCCCCCAAAGGGCTCTGGCGATAGCGTCGGTCCGGGGGTACGCTACGGTGTCGTGCGACGCGGCCTGCCTGTTGGCGGGGTCGGTTCCCTGGGACCTGGATGCCCGAGCACTCGCGTCACTCTATACATGGCGCGAGGAGCAAAGGGCCCGGGGCCAGCGACCGGCCCCGACCGAAGTCAAGGGAAAGAGGCGTCTGCTGGACGCCGACTCAATAGAGACATGGCGGCTCAGGCTGGAGCATTCAAATTACGGCCTGCGGACGATCGAGGCAATTCGTCCGATACTCAAGGAATGGTTAGGGCGGCGCCACGGTGTGGTCTCCTACCGGATGGTGCAGGTGTTCACTGGGCATGGCAGCTTTGGTGGATACCTGTGCCGCACAACTGGTAGCGAGCCCACACCGAGGTGCCACCATTGTGCGGATTGCCTCGATGAGTCCGCACAACACGTCATAGAAGAATGCCCAGCCTGGGCTACGGAGAGGGCCGCACTCGTCAGGGTGGTGGGTGGCGACCTGTCACTGCCGGCACTCGCTCGCGCGATGGTCGGTAGTGACAGGGCATGGCAGGCGGTCCTCTCCTTCACGGAGACAACAATGCAGGTGAAGGAGGCGGCGGAGCGGGATCGGGAGGCAATATCCACCCCCGACAACCCAATCCGCCGCCCAGCTCGGACTGGACGCCGGAGGAGGGCCTACGCCAACAGCCTTCCTCCGTGACACGGATATACGCCGGGCGGCGCGCTTTGAGGGAGTGCGTCGCCCAAATCCTGGCGTGAGCGGTGTGCGATGTGTTCCCGCACACCGCTCTGATGACAATATCAAGGAGGTGAGGGGGGGGTGGCTCTCTACACCACTCTCCCCGAAATGTGTTAGGTGCATGCGGGGGGCGGCGACTATTTAACCGTCCCCCCGCCTAGTAGGTGAGGCCTGCACAAGGCCGGACGTCGCCGGATGCCGAGGAAGATGGCTCGGCTTTGCCCTTAGCATCCGGCAGACGAGAGAAGGAACACCCCGGTGGTTTTAGTCGGGGCAGGTCCGACACACCGGGGGAGCGGCCCTCACCGCTCCCCTGAAGGTCCGTAGGGATTTCCACCGGGTTAACAAAAAAAAAAAAAAAAAAAAAAAAAAAAAAAAAAAAAAAAAAAAAAAAAAAAAAGGTTAGGTTAGCTCGTTTTTTCAGTTTTTCGTGATTATCTCGAGAAGTACTTATCGGAGAGAGGAGCACGATACGTCAAAAGACGCGTCTCGTAAGGGCGCACCCGCTGAAGCCGAAAGATGACCAGGTCTCAATACAAAAAGATGATGATGGTGATGATTATGTTTCACCGAGTTGGTGTCGAGTCCTGTGGGTTCCAGTATTCTCTGATTCGGGATTGCGACCCCTCGGCTGATTCGGGACGACGAGCTCTCTCCGATAGTGCCAAGATTTATTATATAAGATCAAATATGTTCCTCAAAAACGGTACTTTCGTCCGCCCGCTAAACTGCCACTTCCGGCCCTTTCGTTTTAAGAATTTCGGGTTTTAGGTGTCCAGGCAGATCCCCGGGGACGCGGCCCTCGTGCTGCAGGTAAAAAAGTAGCTATAGGTCGAACAATGTAATTTTCAGAATTTTTTAAAATTTTTATGAACAAGCGCCTTGTAAAATTTTATTAATATGTTCAATTTATGTGTTAATTTGGCCTAAAAAAGGGGTCCAGATCTTTAATTTTGGACGCGCCCGGGCGGGACCCCTAATATAATCCTCCTCCTCCACAAAATATTTAACCGGGACAAGAAATAAGGGTCAAAAGGGATGGGCAATTTCTATAACAATTAAAAAAGAGAAAAACTATATACTATCTGACCTTATTGGCACTTGGGGCGAGCAGGGACAGCTATTAATTTGCACAGTTGTTTCTCAAAACCTTCCCTATGGAAGGAAGGAAGACGTTCAACACGACACTACGCAGGCCTCCCGGCAGGAAGAACGAGCACTCTCAGTATTCGCTCTGCAATATTTATAGCGTTAACATATATAAGTACGACACACCTTATAACAATCACAAAAGCCAAAAAGCAAGAGGATCTAGTTTTTTTTTTTAAAAAACTCACAATTCGTGGTCTCCAACAATTTTCTACAAGCTATATGCAAAGCAATGCTGTTCTAAGATCTCAATGATCAAGCAAATCAGGTCAAAAGCACTTCGAAAACACTGTTTTAATCTGAATACTAATTTCTAATTGCTAATAGTATGAAAAACAAAGGCAGACTGTCGGTTACAATTTTGATTTGACGGCCGTTTGTGAGTTAGGCTCAGAATTCTATACAAAAATTCCCTTCCCACAACCCTCTATGTTTCTATATAATTTATGACTGTTCAAAAAGAAAGCAGATAGAAAAAAATTAATATTTAATAAATTTAATATTTGACAAATTCAATATTTTGTTCGTTTAAACAAATATACGATTTTGCCTGCACAGATATTCTCAAAAAATGTTTAATATCATCAAAGCTTGCCTAAGTAAATGCTGAGCCCTCGAGAAGCAAAACACAAAATACAAAAAAAAAAACAAATATAGTCCGTCTCGGATATAATCCGGTGCAAAAAAGCTTGCAAAAACAAATAAAATGGTACGAAAAATTGGGTTAGGTTCCGGTTGCGTATACAAATTTCGACCTTAAATTCATTAACATAGAGGTTTTTTTTTTCAGTTTTTCATGAATATCCCGAAAAGTACGTATGTCTTCGGGATTACGAACCCTCGGCTGATTCGCGACGATGAGCTCTCTCCGATGGTGCCAAAATTTACTATATAAAAACAAATATGTTCCTTAGATTAAGTACTTTCGGTTGCCCAATAAACTGCCACATCCGGCCCTTCCGTTTTATGAATCTCGAGTTTTAAGTGTCCAGGCGGGACCCCTATTATAATCCCCCTCCTCCACAAAAGAGGGTTAGGTTAGGTTAGGTTTAGGTTAGGTTAGGTTAGGTTTAGGTTAGGTTAGGTTAGGTTAGGTTAGGTTAGGTTAGGTTAGGTTAGCTCGTTTTTTCAGTTTTTCGTGATTATCTCGAGAAGTACTTATCGGAGAGAGGAGCACGATACGTCAAAAGACGCGTCTCGTAAGGGCGCACCCGCTGAAGCCGAAAGATGACCAGGTCTCAATACAAAAAGATGATGATGGTGATGATTATGTTTCACCGAGTTGGTGTCGAGTCCTGTGGGTTCCAGTATTCTCTGATTCGGGATTGCGACCCCTCGGCTGATTCGGGACGACGAGCTCTCTCCGATAGTGCCAAGATTTATTATATAAGATTAAATATGTTCCTCAAAAACGGTACTTTCGTCCGCCCGCTAAACTGCCACTTCCGGCCCTTTCGTTTTAAGAATTTCGGGTTTTAGGTGTCCAGGCAGATCCCCGGGGACGCGGCCCTCGTGCTGCAGGTAAAAAAGTAGCTATAGGTCGAACAATGTAATTTTCAGAATTTTTTAAAATTTTTATGAACAAGCGCCTTGTAAAATTTTATTAATATGTTCAATTTATGTGTTAATTTGGCCTAAAAAAGGGGTCCAGATCTTTAATTTTGGACGCGCCCGGGCGGGACCCCTAATATAATCCTCCTCCTCCACAAAATATTTAACCGGGACAAGAAATAAGGGTCAAAAGGGATGGGCAATTTCTATAACAATTAAAAAAGAGAAAAACTATATACTATCTGACCTTATTGGCACTTGGGGCGAGCAGGGACAGCTATTAATTTGCACAGTTGTTTCTCAAAACCTTCCCTATGGAAGGAAGGAAGACGTTCAACACGACACTACGCAGGCCTCCCGGCAGGAAGAACGAGCACTCTCAGTATTCGCTCTGCAATATTTATAGCGTTAACATATATAAGTACGACACACCTTATAACAATCACAAAAGCCAAAAAGCAAGAGGATCTAGTTTTTTTTTTTAAAAAACTCACAATTCGTGGTCTCCAACAATTTTCTACAAGCTATATGCAAAGCAATGCTGTTCTAAGATCTCAATGATCAAGCAAATCAGGTCAAAAGCACTTCGAAAACACTGTTTTAATCTGAATACTAATTTCTAATTGCTAATAGTATGAAAAACAAAGGCAGACTGTCGGTTACAATTTTGATTTGACGGCCGTTTGTGAGTTAGGCTCAGAATTCTATACAAAAATTCCCTTCCCACAACCCTCTATGTTTCTATATAATTTATGACTGTTCAAAAAGAAAGCAGATAGAAAAAAATTAATATTTAATAAATTTAATATTTGACAAATTCAATATTTTGTTCGTTTAAACAAATATACGATTTTGCCTGCACAGATATTCTCAAAAAATGTTTAATATCATCAAAGCTTGCCTAAGTAAATGCTGAGCCCTCGAGAAGCAAAACACAAAATACAAAAAAAAAAACAAATATAGTCCGTCTCGGATATAATCCGGTGCAAAAAAGCTTGCAAAAACAAATAAAATGGTACGAAAAATTGGGTTAGGTTCCGGTTGCGTATACAAATTTCGACCTTAAATTCATTAACATAGAGGTTTTTTTTTTCAGTTTTTCATGAATATCCCGAAAAGTACGTATGTCTTCGGGATTACGAACCCTCGGCTGATTCGCGACGATGAGCTCTCTCCGATGGTGCCAAAATTTACTATATAAAAACAAATATGTTCCTTAGATTAAGTACTTTCGGTTGCCCAATAAACTGCCACATCCGGCCCTTCCGTTTTATGAATCTCGAGTTTTAAGTGTCCAGGCGGGACCCCTATTATAATCCCCCTCCTCCACAAAAGAGGGTTAGGTTAGGTTAGGTTTAGGTTAGGTTAGGTTAGGTTTAGGTTAGGTTAGGTTAGGTTAGGTTAGGTTAGGTTAGGTTAGGTTAGCTCGTTTTTTCAGTTTTTCGTGATTATCTCGAGAAGTACTTATCGGAGAGAGGAGCACGATACGTCAAAAGACGCGTCTCGTAAGGGCGCACCCGCTGAAGCCGAAAGATGACCAGGTCTCAATACAAAAAGATGATGATGGTGATGATTATGTTTCACCGAGTTGGTGTCGAGTCCTGTGGGTTCCAGTATTCTCTGATTCGGGATTGCGACCCCTCGGCTGATTCGGGACGACGAGCTCTCTCCGATAGTGCCAAGATTTATTATATAAGATCAAATATGTTCCTCAAAAACGGTACTTTCGTCCGCCCGCTAAACTGCCACTTCCGGCCCTTTCGTTTTAAGAATTTCGGGTTTTAGGTGTCCAGGCAGATCCCCGGGGACGCGGCCCTCGTGCTGCAGGTAAAAAAGTAGCTATAGGTCGAACAATGTAATTTTCAGAATTTTTTAAAATTTTTATGAACAAGCGCCTTGTAAAATTTTATTAATATGTTCAATTTATGTGTTAATTTGGCCTAAAAAAGGGGTCCAGATCTTTAATTTTGGACGCGCCCGGGCGGGACCCCTAATATAATCCTCCTCCTCCACAAAATATTTAACCGGGACAAGAAATAAGGGTCAAAAGGGATGGGCAATTTCTATAACAATTAAAAAAGAGAAAAACTATATACTATCTGACCTTATTGGCACTTGGGGCGAGCAGGGACAGCTATTAATTTGCACAGTTGTTTCTCAAAACCTTCCCTATGGAAGGAAGGAAGACGTTCAACACGACACTACGCAGGCCTCCCGGCAGGAAGAACGAGCACTCTCAGTATTCGCTCTGCAATATTTATAGCGTTAACATATATAAGTACGACACACCTTATAACAATCACAAAAGCCAAAAAGCAAGAGGATCTAGTTTTTTTTTTTAAAAAACTCACAATTCGTGGTCTCCAACAATTTTCTACAAGCTATATGCAAAGCAATGCTGTTCTAAGATCTCAATGATCAAGCAAATCAGGTCAAAAGCACTTCGAAAACACTGTTTTAATCTGAATACTAATTTCTAATTGCTAATAGTATGAAAAACAAAGGCAGACTGTCGGTTACAATTTTGATTTGACGGCCGTTTGTGAGTTAGGCTCAGAATTCTATACAAAAATTCCCTTCCCACAACCCTCTATGTTTCTATATAATTTATGACTGTTCAAAAAGAAAGCAGATAGAAAAAAATTAATATTTAATAAATTTAATATTTGACAAATTCAATATTTTGTTCGTTTAAACAAATATACGATTTTGCCTGCACAGATATTCTCAAAAAATGTTTAATATCATCAAAGCTTGCCTAAGTAAATGCTGAGCCCTCGAGAAGCAAAACACAAAATACAAAAAAAAAAACAAATATAGTCCGTCTCGGATATAATCCGGTGCAAAAAAGCTTGCAAAAACAAATAAAATGGTACGAAAAATTGGGTTAGGTTCCGGTTGCGTATACAAATTTCGACCTTAAATTCATTAACATAGAGGTTTTTTTTTTCAGTTTTTCATGAATATCCCGAAAAGTACGTATGTCTTCGGGATTACGAACCCTCGGCTGATTCGCGACGATGAGCTCTCTCCGATGGTGCCAAAATTTACTATATAAAAACAAATATGTTCCTTAGATTAAGTACTTTCGGTTGCCCAATAAACTGCCACATCCGGCCCTTCCGTTTTATGAATCTCGAGTTTTAAGTGTCCAGGCGGGACCCCTATTATAATCCCCCTCCTCCACAAAAGAGGGTTAGGTTAGGTTAGGTTTAGGTTAGGTTAGGTTAGGTTTAGGTTAGGTTAGGTTAGGTTAGGTTAGGTTAGGTTAGGTTAGGTTAGCTCGTTTTTTCAGTTTTTCGTGATTATCTCGAGAAGTACTTATCGGAGAGAGGAGCACGATACGTCAAAAGACGCGTCTCGTAAGGGCGCACCCGCTGAAGCCGAAAGATGACCAGGTCTCAATACAAAAAGATGATGATGGTGATGATTATGTTTCACCGAGTTGGTGTCGAGTCCTGTGGGTTCCAGTATTCTCTGATTCGGGATTGCGACCCCTCGGCTGATTCGGGACGACGAGCTCTCTCCGATAGTGCCAAGATTTATTATATAAGATCAAATATGTTCCTCAAAAACGGTACTTTCGTCCGCCCGCTAAACTGCCACTTCCGGCCCTTTCGTTTTAAGAATTTCGGGTTTTAGGTGTCCAGGCAGATCCCCGGGGACGCGGCCCTCGTGCTGCAGGTAAAAAAGTAGCTATAGGTCGAACAATGTAATTTTCAGAATTTTTTAAAATTTTTATGAACAAGCGCCTTGTAAAATTTTATTAATATGTTCAATTTATGTGTTAATTTGGCCTAAAAAAGGGGTCCAGATCTTTAATTTTGGACGCGCCCGGGCGGGACCCCTAATATAATCCTCCTCCTCCACAAAATATTTAACCGGGACAAGAAATAAGGGTCAAAAGGGATGGGCAATTTCTATAACAATTAAAAAAGAGAAAAACTATATACTATCTGACCTTATTGGCACTTGGGGCGAGCAGGGACAGCTATTAATTTGCACAGTTGTTTCTCAAAACCTTCCCTATGGAAGGAAGGAAGACGTTCAACACGACACTACGCAGGCCTCCCGGCAGGAAGAACGAGCACTCTCAGTATTCGCTCTGCAATATTTATAGCGTTAACATATATAAGTACGACACACCTTATAACAATCACAAAAGCCAAAAAGCAAGAGGATCTAGTTTTTTTTTTTTAAAAAACTCACAATTCGTGGTCTCCAACAATTTTCTACAAGCTATATGCAAAGCAATGCTGTTCTAAGATCTCAATGATCAAGCAAATCAGGTCAAAAGCACTTCGAAAACACTGTTTTAATCTGAATACTAATTTCTAATTGCTAATAGTATGAAAAACAAAGGCAGACTGTCGGTTACAATTTTGATTTGACGGCCGTTTGTGAGTTAGGCTCAGAATTCTATACAAAAATTCCCTTCCCACAACCCTCTATGTTTCTATATAATTTATGACTGTTCAAAAAGAAAGCAGATAGAAAAAAATTAATATTTAATAAATTTAATATTTGACAAATTCAATATTTTGTTCGTTTAAACAAATATACGATTTTGCCTGCACAGATATTCTCAAAAAATGTTTAATATCATCAAAGCTTGCCTAAGTAAATGCTGAGCCCTCGAGAAGCAAAACACAAAATACAAAAAAAAAAACAAATATAGTCCGTCTCGGATATAATCCGGTGCAAAAAAGCTTGCAAAAACAAATAAAATGGTACGAAAAATTGGGTTAGGTTCCGGTTGCGTATACAAATTTCGACCTTAAATTCATTAACATAGAGGTTTTTTTTTTCAGTTTTTCATGAATATCCCGAAAAGTACGTATGTCTTCGGGATTACGAACCCTCGGCTGATTCGCGACGATGAGCTCTCTCCGATGGTGCCAAAATTTACTATATAAAAACAAATATGTTCCTTAGATTAAGTACTTTCGGTTGCCCAATAAACTGCCACATCCGGCCCTTCCGTTTTATGAATCTCGAGTTTTAAGTGTCCAGGCGGGACCCCTATTATAATCCCCCTCCTCCACAAAAGAGGGTTAGGTTAGGTTAGGTTTAGGTTAGGTTAGGTTAGGTTTAGGTTAGGTTAGGTTAGGTTAGGTTAGGTTAGGTTAGGTTAGGTTAGGTTAGCTCGTTTTTTCAGTTTTTCGTGATTATCTCGAGAAGTACTTATCGGAGAGAGGAGCACGATACGTCAAAAGACGCGTCTCGTAAGGGCGCACCCGCTGAAGCCGAAAGATGACCAGGTCTCAATACAAAAAGATGATGATGGTGATGATTATGTTTCACCGAGTTGGTGTCGAGTCCTGTGGGTTCCAGTATTCTCTGATTCGGGATTGCGACCCCTCGGCTGATTCGGGACGACGAGCTCTCTCCGATAGTGCCAAGATTTATTATATAAGATCAAATATGTTCCTCAAAAACGGTACTTTCGTCCGCCCGCTAAACTGCCACTTCCGGCCCTTTCGTTTTAAGAATTTCGGGTTTTAGGTGTCCAGGCAGATCCCCGGGGACGCGGCCCTCGTGCTGCAGGTAAAAAAGTAGCTATAGGTCGAACAATGTAATTTTCAGAATTTTTTAAAATTTTTATGAACAAGCGCCTTGTAAAATTTTATTAATATGTTCAATTTATGTGTTAATTTGGCCTAAAAAAGGGGTCCAGATCTTTAATTTTGGACGCGCCCGGGCGGGACCCCTAATATAATCCTCCTCCTCCACAAAATATTTAACCGGGACAAGAAATAAGGGTCAAAAGGGATGGGCAATTTCTATAACAATTAAAAAAGAGAAAAACTATATACTATCTGACCTTATTGGCACTTGGGGCGAGCAGGGACAGCTATTAATTTGCACAGTTGTTTCTCAAAACCTTCCCTATGGAAGGAAGGAAGACGTTCAACACGACACTACGCAGGCCTCCCGGCAGGAAGAACGAGCACTCTCAGTATTCGCTCTGCAATATTTATAGCGTTAACATATATAAGTACGACACACCTTATAACAATCACAAAAGCCAAAAAGCAAGAGGATCTAGTTTTTTTTTTTAAAAAACTCACAATTCGTGGTCTCCAACAATTTTCTACAAGCTATATGCAAAGCAATGCTGTTCTAAGATCTCAATGATCAAGCAAATCAGGTCAAAAGCACTTCGAAAACACTGTTTTAATCTGAATACTAATTTCTAATTGCTAATAGTATGAAAAACAAAGGCAGACTGTCGGTTACAATTTTGATTTGACGGCCGTTTGTGAGTTAGGCTCAGAATTCTATACAAAAATTCCCTTCCCACAACCCTCTATGTTTCTATATAATTTATGACTGTTCAAAAAGAAAGCAGATAGAAAAAAATTAATATTTAATAAATTTAATATTTGACAAATTCAATATTTTGTTCGTTTAAACAAATATACGATTTTGCCTGCACAGATATTCTCAAAAAATGTTTAATATCATCAAAGCTTGCCTAAGTAAATGCTGAGCCCTCGAGAAGCAAAACACAAAATACAAAAAAAAAAACAAATATAGTCCGTCTCGGATATAATCCGGTGCAAAAAAGCTTGCAAAAACAAATAAAATGGTACGAAAAATTGGGTTAGGTTCCGGTTGCGTATACAAATTTCGACCTTAAATTCATTAACATAGAGGTTTTTTTTTTCAGTTTTTCATGAATATCCCGAAAAGTACGTATGTCTTCGGGATTACGAACCCTCGGCTGATTCGCGACGATGAGCTCTCTCCGATGGTGCCAAAATTTACTATATAAAAACAAATATGTTCCTTAGATTAAGTACTTTCGGTTGCCCAATAAACTGCCACATCCGGCCCTTCCGTTTTATGAATCTCGAGTTTTAAGTGTCCAGGCGGGACCCCTATTATAATCCCCCTCCTCCACAAAAGAGGGTTAGGTTAGGTTAGGTTTAGGTTAGGTTAGGTTAGGTTTAGGTTAGGTTAGGTTAGGTTAGGTTAGGTTAGGTTAGGTTAGGTTAGCTCGTTTTTTCAGTTTTTCGTGATTATCTCGAGAAGTACTTATCGGAGAGAGGAGCACGATACGTCAAAAGACGCGTCTCGTAAGGGCGCACCCGCTGAAGCCGAAAGATGACCAGGTCTCAATACAAAAAGATGATGATGGTGATGATTATGTTTCACCGAGTTGGTGTCGAGTCCTGTGGGTTCCAGTATTCTCTGATTCGGGATTGCGACCCCTCGGCTGATTCGGGACGACGAGCTCTCTCCGATAGTGCCAAGATTTATTATATAAGATCAAATATGTTCCTCAAAAACGGTACTTTCGTCCGCCCGCTAAACTGCCACTTCCGGCCCTTTCGTTTTAAGAATTTCGGGTTTTAGGTGTCCAGGCAGATCCCCGGGGACGCGGCCCTCGTGCTGCAGGTAAAAAAGTAGCTATAGGTCGAACAATGTAATTTTCAGAATTTTTTAAAATTTTTATGAACAAGCGCCTTGTAAAATTTTATTAATATGTTCAATTTATGTGTTAATTTGGCCTAAAAAAGGGGTCCAGATCTTTAATTTTGGACGCGCCCGGGCGGGACCCCTAATATAATCCTCCTCCTCCACAAAATATTTAACCGGGACAAGAAATAAGGGTCAAAAGGGATGGGCAATTTCTATAACAATTAAAAAAGAGAAAAACTATATACTATCTGACCTTATTGGCACTTGGGGCGAGCAGGGACAGCTATTAATTTGCACAGTTGTTTCTCAAAACCTTCCCTATGGAAGGAAGGAAGACGTTCAACACGACACTACGCAGGCCTCCCGGCAGGAAGAACGAGCACTCTCAGTATTCGCTCTGCAATATTTATAGCGTTAACATATATAAGTACGACACACCTTATAACAATCACAAAAGCCAAAAAGCAAGAGGATCTAGTTTTTTTTTTTTAAAAACTCACAATTCGTGGTCTCCAACAATTTTCTACAAGCTATATGCAAAGCAATGCTGTTCTAAGATCTCAATGATCAAGCAAATCAGGTCAAAAGCACTTCGAAAACACTGTTTTAATCTGAATACTAATTTCTAATTGCTAATAGTATGAAAAACAAAGGCAGACTGTCGGTTACAATTTTGATTTGACGGCCGTTTGTGAGTTAGGCTCAGAATTCTATACAAAAATTCCCTTCCCACAACCCTCTATGTTTCTATATAATTTATGACTGTTCAAAAAGAAAGCAGATAGAAAAAAATTAATATTTAATAAATTTAATATTTGACAAATTCAATATTTTGTTCGTTTAAACAAATATACGATTTTGCCTGCACAGATATTCTCAAAAAATGTTTAATATCATCAAAGCTTGCCTAAGTAAATGCTGAGCCCTCGAGAAGCAAAACACAAAAAAAAAAACAAATATAGTCCGTCTCGGATATAATCCGGTGCAAAAAAGCTTGCAAAAACAAATAAAATGGTACGAAAAATTGGGTTAGGTTCCGGTTGCGTATACAAATTTCGACCTTAAATTCATTAACATAGAGGTTTTTTTTTTCAGTTTTTCATGAATATCCCGAAAAGTACGTATGTCTTCGGGATTACGAACCCTCGGCTGATTCGCGACGATGAGCTCTCTCCGATGGTGCCAAAATTTACTATATAAAAACAAATATGTTCCTTAGATTAAGTACTTTCGGTTGCCCAATAAACTGCCACATCCGGCCCTTCCGTTTTATGAATCTCGAGTTTTAAGTGTCCAGGCGGGACCCCTATTATAATCCCCCTCCTCCACAAAAGAGGGTTAGGTTAGGTTAGGTTTAGGTTAGGTTAGGTTAGGTTTAGGTTAGGTTAGGTTAGGTTAGGTTAGGTTAGGTTAGGTTAGGTTAGCTCGTTTTTTCAGTTTTTCGTGATTATCTCGAGAAGTACTTATCGGAGAGAGGAGCACGATACGTCAAAAGACGCGTCTCGTAAGGGCGCACCCGCTGAAGCCGAAAGATGACCAGGTCTCAATACAAAAAGATGATGATGGTGATGATTATGTTTCACCGAGTTGGTGTCGAGTCCTGTGGGTTCCAGTATTCTCTGATTCGGGATTGCGACCCCTCGGCTGATTCGGGACGACGAGCTCTCTCCGATAGTGCCAAGATTTATTATATAAGATCAAATATGTTCCTCAAAAACGGTACTTTCGTCCGCCCGCTAAACTGCCACTTCCGGCCCTTTCGTTTTAAGAATTTCGGGTTTTAGGTGTCCAGGCAGATCCCCGGGGACGCGGCCCTCGTGCTGCAGGTAAAAAAGTAGCTATAGGTCGAACAATGTAATTTTCAGAATTTTTTAAAATTTTTATGAACAAGCGCCTTGTAAAATTTTATTAATATGTTCAATTTATGTGTTAATTTGGCCTAAAAAAGGGGTCCAGATCTTTAATTTTGGACGCGCCCGGGCGGGACCCCTAATATAATCCTCCTCCTCCACAAAATATTTAACCGGGACAAGAAATAAGGGTCAAAAGGGATGGGCAATTTCTATAACAATTAAAAAAGAGAAAAACTATATACTATCTGACCTTATTGGCACTTGGGGCGAGCAGGGACAGCTATTAATTTGCACAGTTGTTTCTCAAAACCTTCCCTATGGAAGGAAGGAAGACGTTCAACACGACACTACGCAGGCCTCCCGGCAGGAAGAACGAGCACTCTCAGTATTCGCTCTGCAATATTTATAGCGTTAACATATATAAGTACGACACACCTTATAACAATCACAAAAGCCAAAAAGCAAGAGGATCTAGTTTTTTTTTTTAAAAAACTCACAATTCGTGGTCTCCAACAATTTTCTACAAGCTATATGCAAAGCAATGCTGTTCTAAGATCTCAATGATCAAGCAAATCAGGTCAAAAGCACTTCGAAAACACTGTTTTAATCTGAATACTAATTTCTAATTGCTAATAGTATGAAAAACAAAGGCAGACTGTCGGTTACAATTTTGATTTGACGGCCGTTTGTGAGTTAGGCTCAGAATTCTATACAAAAATTCCCTTCCCACAACCCTCTATGTTTCTATATAATTTATGACTGTTCAAAAAGAAAGCAGATAGAAAAAAATTAATATTTAATAAATTTAATATTTGACAAATTCAATATTTTGTTCGTTTAAACAAATATACGATTTTGCCTGCACAGATATTCTCAAAAAATGTTTAATATCATCAAAGCTTGCCTAAGTAAATGCTGAGCCCTCGAGAAGCAAAACACAAAATACAAAAAAAAAAACAAATATAGTCCGTCTCGGATATAATCCGGTGCAAAAAAGCTTGCAAAAACAAATAAAATGGTACGAAAAATTGGGTTAGGTTCCGGTTGCGTATACAAATTTCGACCTTAAATTCATTAACATAGAGGTTTTTTTTTTCAGTTTTTCATGAATATCCCGAAAAGTACGTATGTCTTCGGGATTACGAACCCTCGGCTGATTCGCGACGATGAGCTCTCTCCGATGGTGCCAAAATTTACTATATAAAAACAAATATGTTCCTTAGATTAAGTACTTTCGGTTGCCCAATAAACTGCCACATCCGGCCCTTCCGTTTTATGAATCTCGAGTTTTAAGTGTCCAGGCGGGACCCCTATTATAATCCCCCTCCTCCACAAAAGAGGGTTAGGTTAGGTTAGGTTTAGGTTAGGTTAGGTTAGGTTTAGGTTAGGTTAGGTTAGGTTAGGTTAGGTTAGGTTAGCTCGTTTTTTCAGTTTTTCGTGATTATCTCGAGAAGTACTTATCGGAGAGAGGAGCACGATACGTCAAAAGACGCGTCTCGTAAGGGCGCACCCGCTGAAGCCGAAAGATGACCAGGTCTCAATACAAAAAGATGATGATGGTGATGATTATGTTTCACCGAGTTGGTGTCGAGTCCTGTGGGTTCCAGTATTCTCTGATTCGGGATTGCGACCCCTCGGCTGATTCGGGACGACGAGCTCTCTCCGATAGTGCCAAGATTTATTATATAAGATCAAATATGTTCCTCAAAAACGGTACTTTCGTCCGCCCGCTAAACTGCCACTTCCGGCCCTTTCGTTTTAAGAATTTCGGGTTTTAGGTGTCCAGGCAGATCCCCGGGGACGCGGCCCTCGTGCTGCAGGTAAAAAAGTAGCTATAGGTCGAACAATGTAATTTTCAGAATTTTTTAAAATTTTTATGAACAAGCGCCTTGTAAAATTTTATTAATATGTTCAATTTATGTGTTAATTTGGCCTAAAAAAGGGGTCCAGATCTTTAATTTTGGACGCGCCCGGGCGGGACCCCTAATATAATCCTCCTCCTCCACAAAATATTTAACCGGGACAAGAAATAAGGGTCAAAAGGGATGGGCAATTTCTATAACAATTAAAAAAGAGAAAAACTATATACTATCTGACCTTATTGGCACTTGGGGCGAGCAGGGACAGCTATTAATTTGCACAGTTGTTTCTCAAAACCTTCCCTATGGAAGGAAGGAAGACGTTCAACACGACACTACGCAGGCCTCCCGGCAGGAAGAACGAGCACTCTCAGTATTCGCTCTGCAATATTTATAGCGTTAACATATATAAGTACGACACACCTTATAACAATCACAAAAGCCAAAAAGCAAGAGGATCTAGTTTTTTTTTTTAAAAAACTCACAATTCGTGGTCTCCAACAATTTTCTACAAGCTATATGCAAAGCAATGCTGTTCTAAGATCTCAATGATCAAGCAAATCAGGTCAAAAGCACTTCGAAAACACTGTTTTAATCTGAATACTAATTTCTAATTGCTAATAGTATGAAAAACAAAGGCAGACTGTCGGTTACAATTTTGATTTGACGGCCGTTTGTGAGTTAGGCTCAGAATTCTATACAAAAATTCCCTTCCCACAACCCTCTATGTTTCTATATAATTTATGACTGTTCAAAAAGAAAGCAGATAGAAAAAAATTAATATTTAATAAATTTAATATTTGACAAATTCAATATTTTGTTCGTTTAAACAAATATACGATTTTGCCTGCACAGATATTCTCAAAAAATGTTTAATATCATCAAAGCTTGCCTAAGTAAATGCTGAGCCCTCGAGAAGCAAAACACAAAATACAAAAAAAAAAACAAATATAGTCCGTCTCGGATATAATCCGGTGCAAAAAAGCTTGCAAAAACAAATAAAATGGTACGAAAAATTGGGTTAGGTTCCGGTTGCGTATACAAATTTCGACCTTAAATTCATTAACATAGAGGTTTTTTTTTTCAGTTTTTCATGAATATCCCGAAAAGTACGTATGTCTTCGGGATTACGAACCCTCGGCTGATTCGCGACGATGAGCTCTCTCCGATGGTGCCAAAATTTACTATATAAAAACAAATATGTTCCTTAGATTAAGTACTTTCGGTTGCCCAATAAACTGCCACATCCGGCCCTTCCGTTTTATGAATCTCGAGTTTTAAGTGTCCAGGCGGGACCCCTATTATAATCCCCCTCCTCCACAAAAGAGGGTTAGGTTAGGTTAGGTTTAGGTTAGGTTAGGTTAGGTTTAGGTTAGGTTAGGTTAGGTTAGGTTAGGTTAGGTTAGGTTAGGTTAGCTCGTTTTTTCAGTTTTTCGTGATTATCTCGAGAAGTACTTATCGGAGAGAGGAGCACGATACGTCAAAAGACGCGTCTCGTAAGGGCGCACCCGCTGAAGCCGAAAGATGACCAGGTCTCAATACAAAAAGATGATGATGGTGATGATTATGTTTCACCGAGTTGGTGTCGAGTCCTGTGGGTTCCAGTATTCTCTGATTCGGGATTGCGACCCCTCGGCTGATTCGGGACGACGAGCTCTCTCCGATAGTGCCAAGATTTATTATATAAGATCAAATATGTTCCTCAAAAACGGTACTTTCGTCCGCCCGCTAAACTGCCACTTCCGGCCCTTTCGTTTTAAGAATTTCGGGTTTTAGGTGTCCAGGCAGATCCCCGGGGACGCGGCCCTCGTGCTGCAGGTAAAAAAGTAGCTATAGGTCGAACAATGTAATTTTCAGAATTTTTTAAAATTTTTATGAACAAGCGCCTTGTAAAATTTTATTAATATGTTCAATTTATGTGTTAATTTGGCCTAAAAAAGGGGTCCAGATCTTTAATTTTGGACGCGCCCGGGCGGGACCCCTAATATAATCCTCCTCCTCCACAAAATATTTAACCGGGACAAGAAATAAGGGTCAAAAGGGATGGGCAATTTCTATAACAATTAAAAAAGAGAAAAACTATATACTATCTGACCTTATTGGCACTTGGGGCGAGCAGGGACAGCTATTAATTTGCACAGTTGTTTCTCAAAACCTTCCCTATGGAAGGAAGGAAGACGTTCAACACGACACTACGCAGGCCTCCCGGCAGGAAGAACGAGCACTCTCAGTATTCGCTCTGCAATATTTATAGCGTTAACATATATAAGTACGACACACCTTATAACAATCACAAAAGCCAAAAAGCAAGAGGATCTAGTTTTTTTTTTTTAAAAAACTCACAATTCGTGGTCTCCAACAATTTTCTACAAGCTATATGCAAAGCAATGCTGTTCTAAGATCTCAATGATCAAGCAAATCAGGTCAAAAGCACTTCGAAAACACTGTTTTAATCTGAATACTAATTTCTAATTGCTAATAGTATGAAAAACAAAGGCAGACTGTCGGTTACAATTTTGATTTGACGGCCGTTTGTGAGTTAGGCTCAGAATTCTATACAAAAATTCCCTTCCCACAACCCTCTATGTTTCTATATAATTTATGACTGTTCAAAAAGAAAGCAGATAGAAAAAAATTAATATTTAATAAATTTAATATTTGACAAATTCAATATTTTGTTCGTTTAAACAAATATACGATTTTGCCTGCACAGATATTCTCAAAAAATGTTTAATATCATCAAAGCTTGCCTAAGTAAATGCTGAGCCCTCGAGAAGCAAAACACAAAATACAAAAAAAAAAACAAATATAGTCCGTCTCGGATATAATCCGGTGCAAAAAAGCTTGCAAAAACAAATAAAATGGTACGAAAAATTGGGTTAGGTTCCGGTTGCGTATACAAATTTCGACCTTAAATTCATTAACATAGAGGTTTTTTTTTTCAGTTTTTCATGAATATCCCGAAAAGTACGTATGTCTTCGGGATTACGAACCCTCGGCTGATTCGCGACGATGAGCTCTCTCCGATGGTGCCAAAATTTACTATATAAAAACAAATATGTTCCTTAGATTAAGTACTTTCGGTTGCCCAATAAACTGCCACATCCGGCCCTTCCGTTTTATGAATCTCGAGTTTTAAGTGTCCAGGCGGGACCCCTATTATAATCCCCCTCCTCCACAAAAGAGGGTTAGGTTAGGTTAGGTTTAGGTTAGGTTAGGTTAGGTTTAGGTTAGGTTAGGTTAGGTTAGGTTAGGTTAGGTTAGGTTAGGTTAGCTCGGGGTGCGAAGTTGGTCTCACCTCCTCGTGGTGCACCCTGGGCAACAATAGGCAGTAATGTTGTAGGCATTGCTGGCTATTGGCGAAGAGGACCAACAATTCCTTCTCCCATCTCCCCTTTACCTTGTATTCCTTTCTCGTCTCTCTTATCCTCCCCCAGCCATTCTACCCACTCCTACCCCATCACCACTTACTCCCGTCTTCCCCAACTCCAGGCAAGTTATGTTAGGTATATCTGTTAGGGACTTATGTTAGGTAATGTTAGGACGACGCATGCTCTTCTCTATTTCTATTCCCCCCTTCTTCTTCTTTATATTTTCATTCTTCTTCTCCCCCCTTTATGTTCCCCTTTCTTTTCTTTACTTTCAACCCCAGAAGATGTACGAAAATCGATGAATGCAAAACAAGTATGATGCAAGCACAAGGTCCAAGCAAACTACCCCAGGAGGGTACCGGCCGCTCCGCGGTCGGAGAATCCCTCCCAGTACGGGAACTTCGATCCCGCACTGGCAGCCCCGCGTTCTCTGGGGGGGGCAACCAAGTGCTTGGCGGTAGGGCCGACCCCCCTACCGCACCGACGACCACGGCTTTCCACTCAATGGACACCGATCTAGCAAGCGAAAAGGTACTCCGGGTTGAACTGGAGCGCCTCGAGGACTCTGACTCCGGACAGAGTATGGCGACTGTGGGCTCTAGCTCAACACTAGAGCGCAAACGCTCTTATAAGAGCGCACAGTCAATGTCGGAGTGTGACTCGGACGGGGACGCGCCTGCCAAGATCTTGGCGCTCCCTCGACGGTCGAGAGGTAGGCCCCCCACCCATGGGAAGCATGTTGGGTTGTGGGAGGCTAAAAAGGCTATCATAGCCGAGAAAAAGGCCGAGGAAGAGCGACTGGCCTGCCAGGAGCTCCTACTCACAGAGCGTAGCGTGCGTCCCCGCCCCACGTCGCGATTATCTGCGACCGCATCAGAGGACGAGGGCTGCTACGCTCGCATGGAGAATATCGGCCGTAACCTTGACGTCATTGGCGACGGGCTCGTCAAGTCCAAGAATGTCAAGGGTACGGTCGTACATGACGTAAAGGCCGCCATGGCGGCCATCAAAGAAGACCTTGAAGTAATCGTCCGGAGCAAAGTCTCTGAGGAGGTGAAGAAGGTACACAAAGAGAACTCCCGCCTCAGAGAAGAGCTCCGGGATCTTAGAGAAATTGTGGTCGCCATGCGCGCGCGCGAGCGCGAGCTGGCGCTGCGGGGGATAGAGGTGCCACCACTGTCGGCAAACCCCTCCCCTGCCCAACTGGATATGACACAGACCCCCGGCTTTGCCGAGCTTCGTTCTATGCTCGGTGAGGTCGTGGGGTCCATGAAGGTTATGCAGCAGCGGCAGGAGGCAATGGAGAACCAACTCCTGCGCCCACCGCTGCAGCATGAGAAGGTGTCCTACGCGGCGAAGTCAGCCGCGCGGAAGCCCCGGCCGAAGCCGGCCGGCGGCGCCGCGGAGGACGCCCCCCACACGGACGAGACAGAAGCAGGGCGGAGCTCTCACCCCGACCCGAAACCCTCCAAAGGTAAGGGCAAGGGGAAGAAGACCCGCCCTGCTGCTCCCAATGTAGACTCAGTGGCGGACTTCCCGCCCTTAGGAGAGCCCCAAGTCGCCGGCCATAGTGGCGACTGGGCGACGGCCGGGCGGGACGGCAAACATAGACCGAACCGCCCCGCCAAACAGAAGAAGGGCCCCGCTAAAGAGGCCCCGAAGGCCAAAAAGCCGCGGAAGCGAGTCCGCACCCGGAAACCGAAAGACGCAGTCGTCTCATTTAAGTTGCTTCCGGGCGCGAAGGAACGTGGTGTCTCCCTCCGGGATGTTCTCAAAACAGCCCGCAGGGAGATGCAAAGAGCGTTGGGGGAGGCAGGGGCGCAATCTGCGTTCTTGTCGGGCACCCTCTCCGATGCGAGGCTGGTCCACATTCCTGGGCCGCCCGAGGAGGCCGCGAAGAAGGCCGACCTCTTGTATGGCAAGCTTAAGGCCATCCTTCCGGAGACGGAAGTCAAGGTGACCCGACCCGTGAAGTGCGTAAGCCTTCGCGTGTCGGGCCTGGACGACTCCGTCGAAAAGGAGGATGTCCTTTCGTCCATCAAGATGGTCGGCAACTGTATGGAGGCGCGGGCTCACCTGGCCGAGCACATTCGGGTGAGTGAGGTCCGCTTCGGCACGTTCGGCGTCGGCGTATGCTGGGCCACTTGTCCAGCCGATGTCGCCGAAATGGTGTTCAAATATGGGTTAGAGATCGGCTTTACAAGGGCCCAGGTCAAAATGGTGGAGCCTCGCGTGCTCCGGTGTTTCCGTTGTTGGGAGCCGGGGCACGTGAGTGAGAAATGTAGAGCCGGCACGGACCGAAGCGGACTGTGCCTCCGATGTGCGCAGCCGGGTCACAAGGCCCAGGAATGTGACAGTCGTGCCTATTGCGTGCTGTGCGCCGCTGTGAGCAAACCCGCCGGCCATCGCGTCGGCAGCCCAGCGTGCGCCGCCGCAAAACGGCCGACTAGGAGAAGAGGGGGTGCCTATTTTAGAGGCGCCCGCCTTGCCGCCTCCGCGGCAATGGAGACGCAGCAGGAGGACACAATCTCCGCTGTGCCGCGGGAGGAGGACCTCATCTCACATAGGTCCTCCCACGGAGTGTCGGGCAGCTCGGCTGAGGGGCCAGCTGCTTAGACCATACTCCGGTGGTGTAGTGTGTGGTCCCACACACCACAAGGCGGTGGGGAGGCGAATCATCTACCTCCCCTACATTCAAGGCTGCCCGTAATGGGGCAACGCGCAGGGCCGGGCTCTGGGAAGGCGAATAGCCATGCCCCTCGGTCCTAGAGCGCTCGGTGGACCACCCCGGGGGTTTTAGTCGGTAAAAGTCCGGCATACCGGGGGAGTGGCCCTCACCACTCCCCTGACGATCCTATGAGGATTTCCCCCGGGTAACAAAAAAAAAAAAAAAAAGGTTAGGTTAGCTCGTTTTTTCAGTTTTTCGTGATTATCTCGAGAAGTACTTATCGGAGAGAGGAGCACGATACGTCAAAAGACGCGTCTCGTAAGGGCGCACCCGCTGAAGCCGAAAGATGACCAGGTCTCAATACAAAAAGATGATGATGGTGATGATTATGTTTCACCGAGTTGGTGTCGAGTCCTGTGGGTTCCAGTATTCTCTGATTCGGGATTGCGACCCCTCGGCTGATTCGGGACGACGAGCTCTCTCCGATAGTGCCAAGATTTATTATATAAGATCAAATATGTTCCTCAAAAACGGTACTTTCGTCCGCCCGCTAAACTGCCACTTCCGGCCCTTTCGTTTTAAGAATTTCGGGTTTTAGGTGTCCAGGCAGATCCCCGGGGACGCGGCCCTCGTGCTGCAGGTAAAAAAGTAGCTATAGGTCGAACAATGTAATTTTCAGAATTTTTTAAAATTTTTATGAACAAGCGCCTTGTAAAATTTTATTAATATGTTCAATTTATGTGTTAATTTGGCCTAAAAAAGGGGTCCAGATCTTTAATTTTGGACGCGCCCGGGCGGGACCCCTAATATAATCCTCCTCCTCCACAAAATATTTAACCGGGACAAGAAATAAGGGTCAAAAGGGATGGGCAATTTCTATAACAATTAAAAAAGAGAAAAACTATATACTATCTGACCTTATTGGCACTTGGGGCGAGCAGGGACAGCTATTAATTTGCACAGTTGTTTCTCAAAACCTTCCCTATGGAAGGAAGGAAGACGTTCAACACGACACTACGCAGGCCTCCCGGCAGGAAGAACGAGCACTCTCAGTATTCGCTCTGCAATATTTATAGCGTTAACATATATAAGTACGACACACCTTATAACAATCACAAAAGCCAAAAAGCAAGAGGATCTAGTTTTTTTTTTTTAAAAAACTCACAATTCGTGGTCTCCAACAATTTTCTACAAGCTATATGCAAAGCAATGCTGTTCTAAGATCTCAATGATCAAGCAAATCAGGTCAAAAGCACTTCGAAAACACTGTTTTAATCTGAATACTAATTTCTAATTGCTAATAGTATGAAAAACAAAGGCAGACTGTCGGTTACAATTTTGATTTGACGGCCGTTTGTGAGTTAGGCTCAGAATTCTATACAAAAATTCCCTTCCCACAACCCTCTATGTTTCTATATAATTTATGACTGTTCAAAAAGAAAGCAGATAGAAAAAAATTAATATTTAATAAATTTAATATTTGACAAATTCAATATTTTGTTCGTTTAAACAAATATACGATTTTGCCTGCACAGATATTCTCAAAAAATGTTTAATATCATCAAAGCTTGCCTAAGTAAATGCTGAGCCCTCGAGAAGCAAAACACAAAATACAAAAAAAAAAACAAATATAGTCCGTCTCGGATATAATCCGGTGCAAAAAAGCTTGCAAAAACAAATAAAATGGTACGAAAAATTGGGTTAGGTTCCGGTTGCGTATACAAATTTCGACCTTAAATTCATTAACATAGAGGTTTTTTTTTTCAGTTTTTCATGAATATCCCGAAAAGTACGTATGTCTTCGGGATTACGAACCCTCGGCTGATTCGCGACGATGAGCTCTCTCCGATGGTGCCAAAATTTACTATATAAAAACAAATATGTTCCTTAGATTAAGTACTTTCGGTTGCCCAATAAACTGCCACATCCGGCCCTTCCGTTTTATGAATCTCGAGTTTTAAGTGTCCAGGCGGGACCCCTATTATAATCCCCCTCCTCCACAAAAGAGGGTTAGGTTAGGTTAGGTTTAGGTTAGGTTAGGTTAGGTTTAGGTTAGGTTAGGTTAGGTTAGGTTAGGTTAGGTTAGGTTAGGTTAGCTCGTTTTTTCAGTTTTTCGTGATTATCTCGAGAAGTACTTATCGGAGAGAGGAGCACGATACGTCAAAAGACGCGTCTCGTAAGGGCGCACCCGCTGAAGCCGAAAGATGACCAGGTCTCAATACAAAAAGATGATGATGGTGATGATTATGTTTCACCGAGTTGGTGTCGAGTCCTGTGGGTTCCAGTATTCTCTGATTCGGGATTGCGACCCCTCGGCTGATTCGGGACGACGAGCTCTCTCCGATAGTGCCAAGATTTATTATATAAGATCAAATATGTTCCTCAAAAACGGTACTTTCGTCCGCCCGCTAAACTGCCACTTCCGGCCCTTTCGTTTTAAGAATTTCGGGTTTTAGGTGTCCAGGCAGATCCCCGGGGACGCGGCCCTCGTGCTGCAGGTAAAAAAGTAGCTATAGGTCGAACAATGTAATTTTCAGAATTTTTTAAAATTTTTATGAACAAGCGCCTTGTAAAATTTTATTAATATGTTCAATTTATGTGTTAATTTGGCCTAAAAAAGGGGTCCAGATCTTTAATTTTGGACGCGCCCGGGCGGGACCCCTAATATAATCCTCCTCCTCCACAAAATATTTAACCGGGACAAGAAATAAGGGTCAAAAGGGATGGGCAATTTCTATAACAATTAAAAAAGAGAAAAACTATATACTATCTGACCTTATTGGCACTTGGGGCGAGCAGGGACAGCTATTAATTTGCACAGTTGTTTCTCAAAACCTTCCCTATGGAAGGAAGGAAGACGTTCAACACGACACTACGCAGGCCTCCCGGCAGGAAGAACGAGCACTCTCAGTATTCGCTCTGCAATATTTATAGCGTTAACATATATAAGTACGACACACCTTATAACAATCACAAAAGCCAAAAAGCAAGAGGATCTAGTTTTTTTTTTTAAAAAACTCACAATTCGTGGTCTCCAACAATTTTCTACAAGCTATATGCAAAGCAATGCTGTTCTAAGATCTCAATGATCAAGCAAATCAGGTCAAAAGCACTTCGAAAACACTGTTTTAATCTGAATACTAATTTCTAATTGCTAATAGTATGAAAAACAAAGGCAGACTGTCGGTTACAATTTTGATTTGACGGCCGTTTGTGAGTTAGGCTCAGAATTCTATACAAAAATTCCCTTCCCACAACCCTCTATGTTTCTATATAATTTATGACTGTTCAAAAAGAAAGCAGATAGAAAAAAATTAATATTTAATAAATTTAATATTTGACAAATTCAATATTTTGTTCGTTTAAACAAATATACGATTTTGCCTGCACAGATATTCTCAAAAAATGTTTAATATCATCAAAGCTTGCCTAAGTAAATGCTGAGCCCTCGAGAAGCAAAACACAAAATACAAAAAAAAAAACAAATATAGTCCGTCTCGGATATAATCCGGTGCAAAAAAGCTTGCAAAAACAAATAAAATGGTACGGAAAATTGGGTTAGGTTCCGGTTGCGTATACAAATTTCGACCTTAAATTCATTAACATAGAGGTTTTTTTTTTCAGTTTTTCATGAATATCCCGAAAAGTACGTATGTCTTCGGGATTACGAACCCTCGGCTGATTCGCGACGATGAGCTCTCTCCGATGGTGCCAAAATTTACTATATAAAAACAAATATGTTCCTTAGATTAAGTACTTTCGGTTGCCCAATAAACTGCCACATCCGGCCCTTCCGTTTTATGAATCTCGAGTTTTAAGTGTCCAGGCGGGACCCCTATTATAATCCCCCTCCTCCACAAAAGAGGGTTAGGTTAGGTTAGGTTTAGGTTAGGTTAGGTTAGGTTTAGGTTAGGTTAGGTTAGGTTAGGTTAGGTTAGGTTAGGTTAGCTCGTTTTTTCAGTTTTTCGTGATTATCTCGAGAAGTACTTATCGGAGAGAGGAGCACGATACGTCAAAAGACGCGTCTCGTAAGGGCGCACCCGCTGAAGCCGAAAGATGACCAGGTCTCAATACAAAAAGATGATGATGGTGATGATTATGTTTCACCGAGTTGGTGTCGAGTCCTGTGGGTTCCAGTATTCTCTGATTCGGGATTGCGACCCCTCGGCTGATTCGGGACGACGAGCTCTCTCCGATAGTGCCAAGATTTATTATATAAGATCAAATATGTTCCTCAAAAACGGTACTTTCGTCCGCCCGCTAAACTGCCACTTCCGGCCCTTTCGTTTTAAGAATTTCGGGTTTTAGGTGTCCAGGCAGATCCCCGGGGACGCGGCCCTCGTGCTGCAGGTAAAAAAGTAGCTATAGGTCGAACAATGTAATTTTCAGAATTTTTTAAAATTTTTATGAACAAGCGCCTTGTAAAATTTTATTGATATGTTCAATTTATGTGTTAATTTGGCCTAAAAAAGGGGTCCAGATCTTTAATTTTGGACGCGCCCGGGCGGGACCCCTAATATAATCCTCCTCCTCCACAAAATATTTAACCGGGACAAGAAATAAGGGTCAAAAGGGATGGGCAATTTCTATAACAATTAAAAAAGAGAAAAACTATATACTATCTGACCTTATTGGCACTTGGGGCGAGCAGGGACAGCTATTAATTTGCACAGTTGTTTCTCAAAACCTTCCCTATGGAAGGAAGGAAGACGTTCAACACGACACTACGCAGGCCTCCCGGCAGGAAGAACGAGCACTCTCAGTATTCGCTCTGCAATATTTATAGCGTTAACATATATAAGTACGACACACCTTATAACAATCACAAAAGCCAAAAAGCAAGAGGATCTAGTTTTTTTTTTTTAAAAAACTCACAATTCGTGGTCTCCAACAATTTTCTACAAGCTATATGCAAAGCAATGCTGTTCTAAGATCTCAATGATCAAGCAAATCAGGTCAAAAGCACTTCGAAAACACTGTTTTAATCTGAATACTAATTTCTAATTGCTAATAGTATGAAAAACAAAGGCAGACTGTCGGTTACAATTTTGATTTGACGGCCGTTTGTGAGTTAGGCTCAGAATTCTATACAAAAATTCCCTTCCCACAACCCTCTATGTTTCTATATAATTTATGACTGTTCAAAAAGAAAGCAGATAGAAAAAAATTAATATTTAATAAATTTAATATTTGACAAATTCAATATTTTGTTCGTTTAAACAAATATACGATTTTGCCTGCACAGATATTCTCAAAAAATGTTTAATATCATCAAAGCTTGCCTAAGTAAATGCTGAGCCCTCGAGAAGCAAAACACAAAATACAAAAAAAAAAACAAATATAGTCCGTCTCGGATATAATCCGGTGCAAAAAAGCTTGCAAAAACAAATAAAATGGTACGAAAAATTGGGTTAGGTTCCGGTTGCGTATACAAATTTCGACCTTAAATTCATTAACATAGAGGTTTTTTTTTTCAGTTTTTCATGAATATCCCGAAAAGTACGTATGTCTTCGGGATTACGAACCCTCGGCTGATTCGCGACGATGAGCTCTCTCCGATGGTGCCAAAATTTACTATATAAAAACAAATATGTTCCTTAGATTAAGTACTTTCGGTTGCCCAATAAACTGCCACATCCGGCCCTTCCGTTTTATGAATCTCGAGTTTTAAGTGTCCAGGCGGGACCCCTATTATAATCCCCCTCCTCCACAAAAGAGGGTTAGGTTAGGTTAGGTTTAGGTTAGGTTAGGTTAGGTTTAGGTTAGGTTAGGTTAGGTTAGGTTAGGTTAGGTTAGGTTAGGTTAGCTCGTTTTTTCAGTTTTTCGTGATTATCTCGAGAAGTACTTATCGGAGAGAGGAGCACGATACGTCAAAAGACGCGTCTCGTAAGGGCGCACCCGCTGAAGCCGAAAGATGACCAGGTCTCAATACAAAAAGATGATGATGGTGATGATTATGTTTCACCGAGTTGGTGTCGAGTCCTGTGGGTTCCAGTATTCTCTGATTCGGGATTGCGACCCCTCGGCTGATTCGGGACGACGAGCTCTCTCCGATAGTGCCAAGATTTATTATATAAGATCAAATATGTTCCTCAAAAACGGTACTTTCGTCCGCCCGCTAAACTGCCACTTCCGGCCCTTTCGTTTTAAGAATTTCGGGTTTTAGGTGTCCAGGCAGATCCCCGGGGACGCGGCCCTCGTGCTGCAGGTAAAAAAGTAGCTATAGGTCGAACAATGTAATTTTCAGAATTTTTTAAAATTTTTATGAACAAGCGCCTTGTAAAATTTTATTAATATGTTCAATTTATGTGTTAATTTGGCCTAAAAAAGGGGTCCAGATCTTTAATTTTGGACGCGCCCGGGCGGGACCCCTAATATAATCCTCCTCCTCCACAAAATATTTAACCGGGACAAGAAATAAGGGTCAAAAGGGATGGGCAATTTCTATAACAATTAAAAAAGAGAAAAACTATATACTATCTGACCTTATTGGCACTTGGGGCGAGCAGGGACAGCTATTAATTTGCACAGTTGTTTCTCAAAACCTTCCCTATGGAAGGAAGGAAGACGTTCAACACGAAACTACGCAGGCCTCCCGGCAGGAAGAACGAGCACTCTCAGTATTCGCTCTGCAATATTTATAGCGTTAACATATATAAGTACGACACACCTTATAACAATCACAAAAGCCAAAAAGCAAGAGGATCTAGTTTTTTTTTTTTAAAAAACTCACAATTCGTGGTCTCCAACAATTTTCTACAAGCTATATGCAAAGCAATGCTGTTCTAAGATCTCAATGATCAAGCAAATCAGGTCAAAAGCACTTCGAAAACACTGTTTTAATCTGAATACTAATTTCTAATTGCTAATAGTATGAAAAACAAAGGCAGACTGTCGGTTACAATTTTGATTTGACGGCCGTTTGTGAGTTAGGCTCAGAATTCTATACAAAAATTCCCTTCCCACAACCCTCTATGTTTCTATATAATTTATGACTGTTCAAAAAGAAAGCAGATAGAAAAAAATTAATATTTAATAAATTTAATATTTGACAAATTCAATATTTTGTTCGTTTAAACAAATATACGATTTTGCCTGCACAGATATTCTCAAAAAATGTTTAATATCATCAAAGCTTGCCTAAGTAAATGCTGAGCCCTCGAGAAGCAAAACACAAAATACAAAAAAAAAAACAAATATAGTCCGTCTCGGATATAATCCGGTGCAAAAAAGCTTGCAAAAACAAATAAAATGGTACGAAAAATTGGGTTAGGTTCCGGTTGCGTATACAAATTTCGACCTTAAATTCATTAACATAGAGGTTTTTTTTTTCAGTTTTTCATGAATATCCCGAAAAGTACGTATGTCTTCGGGATTACGAACCCTCGGCTGATTCGCGACGATGAGCTCTCTCCGATGGTGCCAAAATTTACTATATAAAAACAAATATGTTCCTTAGATTAAGTACTTTCGGTTGCCCAATAAACTGCCACATCCGGCCCTTCCGTTTTATGAATCTCGAGTTTTAAGTGTCCAGGCGGGACCCCTATTATAATCCCCCTCCTCCACAAAAGAGGGTTAGGTTAGGTTAGGTTTAGGTTAGGTTAGGTTAGGTTTAGGTTAGGTTAGGTTAGGTTAGGTTAGGTTAGGTTAGGTTAGCTCGTTTTTTCAGTTTTTCGTGATTATCTCGAGAAGTACTTATCGGAGAGAGGAGCACGATACGTCAAAAGACGCGTCTCGTAAGGGCGCACCCGCTGAAGCCGAAAGATGACCAGGTCTCAATACAAAAAGATGATGATGGTGATGATTATGTTTCACCGAGTTGGTGTCGAGTCCTGTGGGTTCCAGTATTCTCTGATTCGGGATTGCGACCCCTCGGCTGATTCGGGACGACGAGCTCTCTCCGATAGTGCCAAGATTTATTATATAAGATCAAATATGTTCCTCAAAAACGGTACTTTCGTCCGCCCGCTAAACTGCCACTTCCGGCCCTTTCGTTTTAAGAATTTCGGGTTTTAGGTGTCCAGGCAGATCCCCGGGGACGCGGCCCTCGTGCTGCAGGTAAAAAAGTAGCTATAGGTCGAACAATGTAATTTTCAGAATTTTTTAAAATTTTTATGAACAAGCGCCTTGTAAAATTTTATTAATATGTTCAATTTATGTGTTAATTTGGCCTAAAAAAGGGGTCCAGATCTTTAATTTTGGACGCGCCCGGGCGGGACCCCTAATATAATCCTCCTCCTCCACAAAATATTTAACCGGGACAAGAAATAAGGGTCAAAAGGGATGGGCAATTTCTATAACAATTAAAAAAGAGAAAAACTATATACTATCTGACCTTATTGGCACTTGGGGCGAGCAGGGACAGCTATTAATTTGCACAGTTGTTTCTCAAAACCTTCCCTATGGAAGGAAGGAAGACGTTCAACACGACACTACGCAGGCCTCCCGGCAGGAAGAACGAGCACTCTCAGTATTCGCTCTGCAATATTTATAGCGTTAACATATATAAGTACGACACACCTTATAACAATCACAAAAGCCAAAAAGCAAGAGGATCTAGTTTTTTTTTTTTAAAAAACTCACAATTCGTGGTCTCCAACAATTTTCTACAAGCTATATGCAAAGCAATGCTGTTCTAAGATCTCAATGATCAAGCAAATCAGGTCAAAAGCACTTCGAAAACACTGTTTTAATCTGAATACTAATTTCTAATTGCTAATAGTATGAAAAACAAAGGCAGACTGTCGGTTACAATTTTGATTTGACGGCCGTTTGTGAGTTAGGCTCAGAATTCTATACAAAAATTCCCTTCCCACAACCCTCTATGTTTCTATATAATTTATGACTGTTCAAAAAGAAAGCAGATAGAAAAAAATTAATATTTAATAAATTTAATATTTGACAAATTCAATATTTTGTTCGTTTAAACAAATATACGATTTTGCCTGCACAGATATTCTCAAAAAATGTTTAATATCATCAAAGCTTGCCTAAGTAAATGCTGAGCCCTCGAGAAGCAAAACACAAAATACAAAAAAAAAAACAAATATAGTCCGTCTCGGATATAATCCGGTGCAAAAAAGCTTGCAAAAACAAATAAAATGGTACGAAAAATTGGGTTAGGTTCCGGTTGCGTATACAAATTTCGACCTTAAATTCATTAACATAGAGGTTTTTTTTTTCAGTTTTTCATGAATATCCCGAAAAGTACGTATGTCTTCGGGATTACGAACCCTCGGCTGATTCGCGACGATGAGCTCTCTCCGATGGTGCCAAAATTTACTATATAAAAACAAATATGTTCCTTAGATTAAGTACTTTCGGTTGCCCAATAAACTGCCACATCCGGCCCTTCCGTTTTATGAATCTCGAGTTTTAAGTGTCCAGGCGGGACCCCTATTATAATCCCCCTCCTCCACAAAAGAGGGTTAGGTTAGGTTAGGTTTAGGTTAGGTTAGGTTAGGTTTAGGTTAGGTTAGGTTAGGTTAGGTTAGGTTAGGTTAGGTTAGGTTAGCTCGTTTTTTCAGTTTTTCGTGATTATCTCGAGAAGTACTTATCGGAGAGAGGAGCACGATACGTCAAAAGACGCGTCTCGTAAGGGCGCACCCGCTGAAGCCGAAAGATGACCAGGTCTCAATACAAAAAGATGATGATGGTGATGATTATGTTTCACCGAGTTGGTGTCGAGTCCTGTGGGTTCCAGTATTCTCTGATTCGGGATTGCGACCCCTCGGCTGATTCGGGACGACGAGCTCTCTCCGATAGTGCCAAGATTTATTATATAAGATCAAATATGTTCCTCAAAAACGGTACTTTCGTCCGCCCGCTAAACTGCCACTTCCGGCCCTTTCGTTTTAAGAATTTCGGGTTTTAGGTGTCCAGGCAGATCCCCGGGGACGCGGCCCTCGTGCTGCAGGTAAAAAAGTAGCTATAGGTCGAACAATGTAATTTTCAGAATTTTTTAAAATTTTTATGAACAAGCGCCTTGTAAAATTTTATTAATATGTTCAATTTATGTGTTAATTTGGCCTAAAAAAGGGGTCCAGATCTTTAATTTTGGACGCGCCCGGGCGGGACCCCTAATATAATCCTCCTCCTCCACAAAATATTTAACCGGGACAAGAAATAAGGGTCAAAAGGGATGGGCAATTTCTATAACAATTAAAAAAGAGAAAAACTATATACTATCTGACCTTATTGGCACTTGGGGCGAGCAGGGACAGCTATTAATTTGCACAGTTGTTTCTCAAAACCTTCCCTATGGAAGGAAGGAAGACGTTCAACACGACACTACGCAGGCCTCCCGGCAGGAAGAACGAGCACTCTCAGTATTCGCTCTGCAATATTTATAGCGTTAACATATATAAGTACGACACACCTTATAACAATCACAAAAGCCAAAAAGCAAGAGGATCTAGTTTTTTTTTTTTAAAAAACTCACAATTCGTGGTCTCCAACAATTTTCTACAAGCTATATGCAAAGCAATGCTGTTCTAAGATCTCAATGATCAAGCAAATCAGGTCAAAAGCACTTCGAAAACACTGTTTTAATCTGAATACTAATTTCTAATTGCTAATAGTATGAAAAACAAAGGCAGACTGTCGGTTACAATTTTGATTTGACGGCCGTTTGTGAGTTAGGCTCAGAATTCTATACAAAAATTCCCTTCCCACAACCCTCTATGTTTCTATATAATTTATGACTGTTCAAAAAGAAAGCAGATAGAAAAAAATTAATATTTAATAAATTTAATATTTGACAAATTCAATATTTTGTTCGTTTAAACAAATATACGATTTTGCCTGCACAGATATTCTCAAAAAATGTTTAATATCATCAAAGCTTGCCTAAGTAAATGCTGAGCCCTCGAGAAGCAAAACACAAAATACAAAAAAAAAAACAAATATAGTCCGTCTCGGATATAATCCGGTGCAAAAAAGCTTGCAAAAACAAATAAAATGGTACGAAAAATTGGGTTAGGTTCCGGTTGCGTATACAAATTTCGACCTTAAATTCATTAACATAGAGGTTTTTTTTTTCAGTTTTTCATGAATATCCCGAAAAGTACGTATGTCTTCGGGATTACGAACCCTCGGCTGATTCGCGACGATGAGCTCTCTCCGATGGTGCCAAAATTTACTATATAAAAACAAATATGTTCCTTAGATTAAGTACTTTCGGTTGCCCAATAAACTGCCACATCCGGCCCTTCCGTTTTATGAATCTCGAGTTTTAAGTGTCCAGGCGGGACCCCTATTATAATCCCCCTCCTCCACAAAAGAGGGTTAGGTTAGGTTAGGTTTAGGTTAGGTTAGGTTAGGTTTAGGTTAGGTTAGGTTAGGTTAGGTTAGGTTTTTTTCAGTTTTTCGTGATTATCTCGAGAAGTACTTATCGGAGAGAGGAGCACGATACGTCAAAAGACGCGTCTCGTAAGGGCGCACCCGCTGAAGCCGAAAGATGACCAGGTCTCAATACAAAAAGATGATGATGGTGATGATTATGTTTCACCGAGTTGGTGTCGAGTCCTGTGGGTTCCAGTATTCTCTGATTCGGGATTGCGACCCCTCGGCTGATTCGGGACGACGAGCTCTCTCCGATAGTGCCAAGATTTATTATATAAGATCAAATATGTTCCTCAAAAACGGTACTTTCGTCCGCCCGCTAAACTGCCACTTCCGGCCCTTTCGTTTTAAGAATTTCGGGTTTTAGGTGTCCAGGCAGATCCCCGGGGACGCGGCCCTCGTGCTGCAGGTAAAAAAGTAGCTATAGGTCGAACAATGTAATTTTCAGAATTTTTTAAAATTTTTATGAACAAGCGCCTTGTAAAATTTTATTAATATGTTCAATTTATGTGTTAATTTGGCCTAAAAAAGGGGTCCAGATCTTTAATTTTGGACGCGCCCGGGCGGGACCCCTAATATAATCCTCCTCCTCCACAAAATATTTAACCGGGACAAGAAATAAGGGTCAAAAGGGATGGGCAATTTCTATAACAATTAAAAAAGAGAAAAACTATATACTATCTGACCTTATTGGCACTTGGGGCGAGCAGGGACAGCTATTAATTTGCACAGTTGTTTCTCAAAACCTTCCCTATGGAAGGAAGGAAGACGTTCAACACGACACTACGCAGGCCTCCCGGCAGGAAGAACGAGCACTCTCAGTATTCGCTCTGCAATATTTATAGCGTTAACATATATAAGTACGACACACCTTATAACAATCACAAAAGCCAAAAAGCAAGAGGATCTAGTTTTTTTTTTTTAAAAAACTCACAATTCGTGGTCTCCAACAATTTTCTACAAGCTATATGCAAAGCAATGCTGTTCTAAGATCTCAATGATCAAGCAAATCAGGTCAAAAGCACTTCGAAAACACTGTTTTAATCTGAATACTAATTTCTAATTGCTAATAGTATGAAAAACAAAGGCAGACTGTCGGTTACAATTTTGATTTGACGGCCGTTTGTGAGTTAGGCTCAGAATTCTATACAAAAATTCCCTTCCCACAACCCTCTATGTTTCTATATAATTTATGACTGTTCAAAAAGAAAGCAGATAGAAAAAAATTAATATTTAATAAATTTAATATTTGACAAATTCAATATTTTGTTCGTTTAAACAAATATACGATTTTGCCTGCACAGATATTCTCAAAAAATGTTTAATATCATCAAAGCTTGCCTAAGTAAATGCTGAGCCCTCGAGAAGCAAAACACAAAATACAAAAAAAAAAACAAATATAGTCCGTCTCGGATATAATCCGGTGCAAAAAAGCTTGCAAAAACAAATAAAATGGTACGAAAAATTGGGTTAGGTTCCGGTTGCGTATACAAATTTCGACCTTAAATTCATTAACATAGAGGTTTTTTTTTTCAGTTTTTCATGAATATCCCGAAAAGTACGTATGTCTTCGGGATTACGAACCCTCGGCTGATTCGCGACGATGAGCTCTCTCCGATGGTGCCAAAATTTACTATATAAAAACAAATATGTTCCTTAGATTAAGTACTTTCGGTTGCCCAATAAACTGCCACATCCGGCCCTTCCGTTTTATGAATCTCGAGTTTTAAGTGTCCAGGCGGGACCCCTATTATAATCCCCCTCCTCCACAAAAGAGGGTTAGGTTAGGTTAGGTTTAGGTTAGGTTAGGTTAGGTTTAGGTTAGGTTAGGTTAGGTTAGGTTAGGTTAGGTTAGGTTAGCTCGTTTTTTCAGTTTTTCGTGATTATCTCGAGAAGTACTTATCGGAGAGAGGAGCACGATACGTCAAAAGACGCGTCTCGTAAGGGCGCACCCGCTGAAGCCGAAAGATGACCAGGTCTCAATACAAAAAGATGATGATGGTGATGATTATGTTTCACCGAGTTGGTGTCGAGTCCTGTGGGTTCCAGTATTCTCTGATTCGGGATTGCGACCCCTCGGCTGATTCGGGACAACGAGCTCTCTCCGATAGTGCCAAGATTTATTATATAAGATCAAATATGTTCCTCAAAAACGGTACTTTCGTCCGCCCGCTAAACTGCCACTTCCGGCCCTTTCGTTTTAAGAATTTCGGGTTTTAGGTGTCCAGGCAGATCCCCGGGGACGCGGCCCTCGTGCTGCAGGTAAAAAAGTAGCTATAGGTCGAACAATGTAATTTTCAGAATTTTTTAAAATTTTTATGAACAAGCGCCTTGTAAAATTTTATTAATATGTTCAATTTATGTGTTAATTTGGCCTAAAAAAGGGGTCCAGATCTTTAATTTTGGACGCGCCCGGGCGGGACCCCTAATATAATCCTCCTCCTCCACAAAATATTTAACCGGGACAAGAAATAAGGGTCAAAAGGGATGGGCAATTTCTATAACAATTAAAAAAGAGAAAAACTATATACTATCTGACCTTATTGGCACTTGGGGCGAGCAGGGACAGCTATTAATTTGCACAGTTGTTTCTCAAAACCTTCCCTATGGAAGGAAGGAAGACGTTCAACACGACACTACGCAGGCCTCCCGGCAGGAAGAACGAGCACTCTCAGTATTCGCTCTGCAATATTTATAGCGTTAACATATATAAGTACGACACACCTTATAACAATCACAAAAGCCAAAAAGCAAGAGGATCTAGTTTTTTTTTTAAAAAAACTCACAATTCGTGGTCTCCAACAATTTTCTACGAGCTATATGCAAAGCAATGCTGTTCTAAGATCTCAATGATCAAGCAAATCAGGTCAAAAGCACTTCGAAAACACTGTTTTAATCTGAATACTAATTTCTAATTGCTAATAGTATGAAAAACAAAGGCAGACTGTCGGTTACAATTTTGATTTGACGGCCGTTTGTGAGTTAGGCTCAGAATTCTATACAAAAATTCCCTTCCCACAACCCTCTATGTTTCTATATAATTTATGACTGTTCAAAAAGAAAGCAGATAGAAAAAAATTAATATTTAATAAATTTAATATTTGACAAATTCAATATTTTGTTCGTTTAAACAAATATACGATTTTGCCTGCACAGATATTCTCAAAAAATGTTTAATATCATCAAAGCTTGCCTAAGTAAATGCTGAGCCCTCGAGAAGCAAAACACAAAATACAAAAAAAAAAACAAATATAGTCCGTCTCGGATATAATCCGGTGCAAAAAAGCTTGCAAAAACAAATAAAATGGTACGAAAAATTGGGTTAGGTTCCGGTTGCGTATACAAATTTCGACCTTAAATTCATTAACATAGAGGTTTTTTTTTTCAGTTTTTCATGAATATCCCGAAAAGTACGTATGTCTTCGGGATTACGAACCCTCGGCTGATTCGCGACGATGAGCTCTCTCCGATGGTGCCAAAATTTACTATATAAAAACAAATATGTTCCTTAGATTAAGTACTTTCGGTTGCCCAATAAACTGCCACATCCGGCCCTTCCGTTTTATGAATCTCGAGTTTTAAGTGTCCAGGCGGGACCCCTATTATAATCCCCCTCCTCCACAAAAGAGGGTTAGGTTAGGTTAGGTTTAGGTTAGGTTAGGTTAGGTTTAGGTTAGGTTAGGTTAGGTTAGGTTAGGTTAGGTTAGGTTAGGTTAGCTCGTTTTTTCAGTTTTTCGTGATTATCTCGAGAAGTACTTATCGGAGAGAGGAGCACGATACGTCAAAAGACGCGTCTCGTAAGGGCGCACCCGCTGAAGCCGAAAGATGACCAGGTCTCAATACAAAAAGATGATGATGGTGATGATTATGTTTCACCGAGTTGGTGTCGAGTCCTGTGGGTTCCAGTATTCTCTGATTCGGGATTGCGACCCCTCGGCTGATTCGGGACGACGAGCTCTCTCCGATAGTGCCAAGATTTATTATATAAGATCAAATATGTTCCTCAAAAACGGTACTTTCGTCCGCCCGCTAAACTGCCACTTCCGGCCCTTTCGTTTTAAGAATTTCGGGTTTTAGGTGTCCAGGCAGATCCCCGGGGACGCGGCCCTCGTGCTGCAGGTAAAAAAGTAGCTATAGGTCGAACAATGTAATTTTCAGAATTTTTTAAAATTTTTATGAACAAGCGCCTTGTAAAATTTTATTAATATGTTCAATTTATGTGTTAATTTGGCCTAAAAAAGGGGTCCAGATCTTTAATTTTGGACGCGCCCGGGCGGGACCCCTAATATAATCCTCCTCCTCCACAAAATATTTAACCGGGACAAGAAATAAGGGTCAAAAGGGATGGGCAATTTCTATAACAATTAAAAAAGAGAAAAACTATATACTATCTGACCTTATTGGCACTTGGGGCGAGCAGGGACAGCTATTAATTTGCACAGTTGTTTCTCAAAACCTTCCCTATGGAAGGAAGGAAGACGTTCAACACGACACTACGCAGGCCTCCCGGCAGGAAGAACGAGCACTCTCAGTATTCGCTCTGCAATATTTATAGCGTTAACATATATAAGTACGACACACCTTATAACAATCACAAAAGCCAAAAAGCAAGAGGATCTAGTTTTTTTTTTTTAAAAAACTCACAATTCGTGGTCTCCAACAATTTTCTACAAGCTATATGCAAAGCAATGCTGTTCTAAGATCTCAATGATCAAGCAAATCAGGTCAAAAGCACTTCGAAAACACTGTTTTAATCTGAATACTAATTTCTAATTGCTAATAGTATGAAAAACAAAGGCAGACTGTCGGTTACAATTTTGATTTGACGGCCGTTTGTGAGTTAGGCTCAGAATTCTATACAAAAATTCCCTTCCCACAACCCTCTATGTTTCTATATAATTTATGACTGTTCAAAAAGAAAGCAGATAGAAAAAAATTAATATTTAATAAATTTAATATTTGACAAATTCAATATTTTGTTCGTTTAAACAAATATACGATTTTGCCTGCACAGATATTCTCAAAAAATGTTTAATATCATCAAAGCTTGCCTAAGTAAATGCTGAGCCCTCGAGAAGCAAAACACAAAATACAAAAAAAAAAACAAATATAGTCCGTCTCGGATATAATCCGGTGCAAAAAAGCTTGCAAAAACAAATAAAATGGTACGAAAAATTGGGTTAGGTTCCGGTTGCGTATACAAATTTCGACCTTAAATTCATTAACATAGAGGTTTTTTTTTTCAGTTTTTCATGAATATCCCGAAAAGTACGTATGTCTTCGGGATTACGAACCCTCGGCTGATTCGCGACGATGAGCTCTCTCCGATGGTGCCAAAATTTACTATATAAAAACAAATATGTTCCTTAGATTAAGTACTTTCGGTTGCCCAATAAACTGCCACATTCGGCCCTTCCGTTTTATGAATCTCGAGTTTTAAGTGTCCAGGCGGGACCCCTATTATAATCCTCCTCCTCCACAAAAGAGGGTTAGGTTAGGTTAGGTTTAAGTTAGGTTAGGTTAGGTTAGGTTAGCTCGTTTTTTCAGTTTTTCGTGATTATCTCGAGAAGCAGTCATCGGAGAGAAGAGCACGATACGTCAAAAGACGCGTCTCGTAAGGGCGCACCCGCTGGAGCCGAAACATGAGCAGGCATCAATATAAAAAAAGATGATGAAAGCGATGATTATGTTTCACCAATGTAGTGTTTGGTCCTGTGGATTCCAGTATTCGCGGATTCGGGATCGCGACCCCTCGGCTGATTCGCGACGATGAGCTCTCTCCGATGGTGCCAAAATTTACTATATAAAAACAAATATGTTCCTTAGATTAAGTACTTTCGGTTGCCCAATAAACTGCCACATTCGGCCCTTCCGTTTTATGAATCTCGAGTTTTAAGTGTCCAGGCGGGACCCCTATTATAATCCTCCTCCTCCACAAAAGAGGGTTAGGTTAGGTTAGGTTTAAGTTAGGTTAGGTTAGGTTAGGTTAGCTCGTTTTTTCAGTTTTTCGTGATTATCTCGAGAAGCAGTCATCGGAGAGAAGAGCACGATACGTCAAAAGACGCGTCTCGTAAGGGCGCACCCGCTGGAGCCGAAACATGAGCAGGCATCAATATAAAAAAAGATGATGAAAGCGATGATTATGTTTCACCAATGTAGTGTTTGGTCCTGTGGATTCCAGTATTCGCGGATTCGGGATCGCGACCCCTCGGCTGATTCGCGACGATGAGCTCTCTCCGATGGTGCCAAAATTTACTATATAAAAACAAATATGTTCCTTAGATTAAGTACTTTCGGTTGCCCAATAAACTGCCACATTCGGCCCTTCCGTTTTATGAATCTCGAGTTTTAAGTGTCCAGGCGGGACCCCTATTATAATCCTCCTCCTCCACAAAAGAGGGTTAGGTTAGGTTAGGTTTAAGTTAGGTTAGGTAGGTTAGGTTAGCTCGTTTTTTCAGTTTTTCGTGATTATCTCGAGAAGCAGTCATCGGAGAGAAGAGCACGATACGTCAAAAGACGCGTCTCGTAAGGGCGCACCCGCTGGAGCCGAAACATGAGCAGGCATCAATATAAAAAAAGATGATGAAAGCGATGATTATGTTTCACCAATGTAGTGTTTGGTCCTGTGGATTCC
>JAUDJH010000145.1:0-17654 GCA_036320925.1 Automeris io
GATAAACCATTTCAGGGTCTCAAGATACAGGCACGCTTAGTTCAAGTCAATAACCTTACACGTATAAGTTACCATTACCGGCCGACTCTATCGCCATATGGGGCTATAACTCCACACAATCCTGAGCAGGAAAACCCTACTCACGCATAAACTATAGAAATAGTTATGGACGAATTTCTATTTGTTTCTTTTAATCCATAACATTGTAATCTGTAATTTCCCAAATAAAAATTAATTAAATAAACACCAGTATCTATTGTATCTGATAACCGTTATCAATAACCTCTCCGTGCGATAAAGATTGTTCAATAAACCCCACTGACCGAGCCGGACATGCGCGATATAGCCCATTTTTTTCCCGTCTGCTGGGCGTGGCCATCAATGTATTGATAGGTTCCGATGCAAGCCTGTTCGAAGCGATTGGTTTCCATTCCTTGGAGCTGTAGTTTAGTTATATAGGGATGTTTTGTGGATGGAATATAAAGCTTACGACTGTTTTCAAAAGGTAGGCACAGATGTAAATCTAATTTATTTCCGTCTCGTAATTTAATAGGGCGATGTCGTACGGGAGCTGATTGGAATGTACTTGTTACATGTCCTACGCAGTTTCTAATTTAATTATATCATAGAAAACTCAAATAATTTCAGGGCCTTGAGAATCGAATTTACACCATTTTTTTCTAATTCAAAAGATACAAGTTCGTATGTGTTGTGACTTTATCTAGCTCCGGGATCATGGCGTAAAGTACTTACACCATAAGTCAAAGTTACGTTCAATTACTCTTTTTGGAAGCATTATAAATCCAATTGCTTCAAAAATATGCGGCCATCACTTTCAGATTACATATTTGTTGACTCACTCGAAACTATTAAAACTTCCATCGCATTTGAAAATCACACTGACTCTTAACATTTTAAGAAAACTGCACATTAGTCCCTAAGGGTCCAAGTAACTTGATTCCTGCCAGCTTCCCTTTCGTAAATTTTTATAAACTAAATATCATTACAATTATTTGCGGACCACATTCATGCATATTAACAAATCATAATAATTTCTTATGTTTACGCGAATGTTAGACATTGAAATAAAACTATTTTACGGATTTTATCGCGGTTATTTATATAATTATTTTCTCCCGACGTATCTGTATAATTATAAAGTATGGGTAGATAATGTAACTATGACTTTGCGGATGACAAACATCTCAGTCCGCCCCGTGACCATGAAGGCTGTAGTCTTCGAACGTCGGGAGAAAATAATAATATAACTAACCGCGATCAAATCCGTAAAATAGTTTTATTTCAATAAACAAATTCGTTATACAAGGCAATCTTGACATCGTATTAATAAATAAAACCATAATCTTGTCTTTACAACAATGCTGGTGGTAGGATATATTTAATATCTGCACGTATAGCAACCACAAGGTGTGAAAACCCGTCATAGTTGTCCACGAGAGTGTGCCGCGTTCCGGGATCAGGCTGTGTAGATCCTGTTCCATTAGGTCGATATCAATATGTCGACTCAAAGGGTAATCATCTCTTATCAGTCGATTAGGTGCAACGGGATCACTTTTCCTGCACGTACAATAAAAAGCAATACTTTACAATAACTTATTCTAACCATATGTGTAAAATAAAATATATATGTTTCGAAAAAAATATATTAATAAAAATGCAATTTTAATTCTATACGCCTTAAGGCTAGTATCATACGCAAAAAATTTTGGAGCGGCAACATCATACTTTCATTCAGTTACACTTGCAAACAATACTCGCATCAACTACAAAATGAAAAACAGAAAACTAAAACCGAGATGTTTGACGAAAATATTTATAATTCATTGACGATTTCGCACAATATAAGCAGACATAAAGACGAATACGTATTTTCATTTAGGAACTCTATGCCAATATTATTGAGGCCCGAACTCCGACCGATCGGATGGGCGTGCGTTCGAAGGCTTGCACTCAAACCGATCGGCCCACTGCGCACTCTCGAACCGATACCGCGACCGATACGTGGACGGGGCGGGGCCAATACGACGCGCCCCTGAAACCGAACGCTGAAATTACACATACAAGACAATTCAAAATACCCATCATCTTTCACATGAGAGTAGAACTTTATCGCAATATGTAACATCTATATCTTGATTAATTATTTTGATATTACTATTAAACAAAAAAAACTTCGTCGAATATGGTTCATATATATTGGCTGGTAACTTGAGAGTGGACGAGTTAATCTATAAGTATTTACAATAGTTATAGTATGTAATATGTAATAATTAGAGACAGCTGTGGTCTATAACCCAGAGTAGCCAAGACACCTATCTACGATCGTAAACGCTAATTGAAAACAGAAACTATATGATAATGACATATCCGATCGATAATTTTATCGCTTAGATATATTCCCATATTTTTTGTGTTCTCTTAGCGTTAAATGTTGTAAAAAGACATCTCGAATGAGCGCCAAGTATCATCGTATTGAGTAGTTATATAAACCATTTATTTTTCTACACACATAAAACAATAAAAAATGTATAAAAAGAAACAGTTAACAATATTAGACATACGACGGATTTGTTGTATTATGTACGGTAGAAGGGTTACCAGCTTAGTATACGCTGTTAACCAGCACTGATTTTCAGCTGTACCCCACTATTATCACAGCCCAACAAATCTTTACATTAAAGATCTTACAATTAAAGTTGTGATTCATCTCTCACAGTTATTATTTCACGCGTCTTCAATTATCCCAAAAAGTTTACATTAATGCTTAATAGATCTTAAAAATTACCTCAAACCATCCTATTTCCTTATACATCATAACCAAAACTTGCAGTGCAGTGGTTAAAAAAATCATTAATTAAAACAAAAGAGCATCATAATTTTCAGCACCATAATATCCCACAAAACAGTAACGCACGTTAAAATTAAAATAATTATAAATAACAATAAAGGATTGTCGCTTCTGTGTTTAAAACGAAAATTGTGTACATTAGAGTGTTAAGGAAGTGATATTTACGACCGCGAGGTATATTACTTAATGAGTCGCGTGGAGAACGAGGGAAAAATAACCTTAAACAAACCAGGCGCTTTGGGAAGGGTTAAGAAATGCACTCGTAGAACTGATGGCCGTTGGGGCGGAAAAGTTCTGGAGTGGCGACCACGAACCGGGAGTCGCAGCGTGGGCAGGCCCCCCACAAGATGGACTGACGACCTGGTGAGGGTCGCCGGAATCCGATGGATGAGAGCGGCCCAGAACCGTTCCCTATGCCGCTCAATGGGGGAGGCCTATGTCCAGCAGTGGACGTTTCCCGGCTGAAATGATGATGATGAAGAAATGCACAAAGATCAGAAAGACCTTGCATGCGAATTTGGGCAGGTTATTATTTGTCTATATAATCCGTTTGAGTTTGAAATATTGCCTGGTTTTGCTGTAGGCTCGCCTCCTATTATCAAGGGATGGACCGCATGGCGAAAAGTGTTGGTTATACCTCTGCCTACCTCTTCAGAGATAAAGGCGTGATGCGTGTTTGTTTTCATTGTATTATTTGTCTATAACGAATATTAAGCAAATAGATGTGGTTCTATTCGCAGAACTTTTGACTGAGCATAATATTTACTTAGAATGAATACTGTAAGGTATTCTGCGAAACGAAGCAATATTAAATACATGTGTTTAAGATTTTTTCTGTTTTTAAATATGTTGGCCTGTTTAAATTATTGTATATGTAATGTCGTATAAAACAATTGTTAAGAAACAAGGACGAATTTTCTTTGCCATTCAATGACAAGAGATACGACCTTCCATAAATATATCATACAGAACTTTGAATCACAAAGTACCGTGTGGCACTTTATTGTGTTCGAATCTAATATCAGCTGTTCACTGCACACTTTTCCAATAAATAAAAAGTCGATATATACTAAAATATACATATTACGAAAATATAGTTCTTATTAAAGAATTCAAGCATCGTAGCTGTTCGTAGCATGACGTAAGCTCCGAGCAAAAAAAAAAATTTTTTTTTATGCGTGCACGGCAAAGTAACCTCACTGCAACTGATGGTAAGTGGAGTAAGGTACAATAGAATGTCGACTGACGAGAGATGATTACCCTTCGACAGTCGACACAATTATGCCGACCTGTTGGAAGGATATACACAAGCTGATCCCGGAACGCGACATTTAATATTCATCTATTAACATGTTTCTAAAATTCTATAGTTTTTATGTTAATGGGTTCTATCTGAAATCTTATTTATACACGACTCAACAATTTGAAATAATATTTTGCTAATCGTAGCTGTTCGTAGCAAGTTGTAGCGTCGTAGCGCTATACATTTTTGAGGATCTACATTTCTTATTTTATACGTGATGTAACATTACTTTACTCGTTACTATTAAGTAAATACCTGTTTTAAAAGTAATAAGTTCTTGTGATAGACAACATGGTCTTTTAAGCATGTTCTAGAAGATGATTCTTCAAAGAATGAAGTTCCGACATCAATGTTGATTTGTCGATACAAACCAGTTTTGAACTTTACATTCTTTACGTTTCAGGATCAAGATATATCATATAATTAAATTATCAATTGAAATAAAAAAATATTGTGAAATATTTTATTAGATTTCAATAAAGACAGATTTTCCAATTATCTGGTAAGAATTTTTGTCAGTGAAAAATTATAACCTAACTAAGGGCGTTTTTTTCAATCGTCAGACGAATAAATAAACAACAATTAAAATATGTTTTTCATATAAATATAATAAACTTTCTGAATTTGTTTACCTTTTGTATTTATTTTTTTTAACGACAAAAATAATAGTTCGATCACAAAAATATTAATTTATTAAAAGTATACATTTTAACTTTTCCTAGAATATAATACTTAAACTGTTTCGGCAGTAAATATAAATTTAGTTACTGCTACTCGACGATAGATGGCGCTGCATGTCTTTCTATAGTATCAGACCCAATATTCAAAATATTATAGGTAACTAGTAATTTACTGATTACGATTGAATGTCGGTGGCTTAAAAAAATATACAACACACTAATGGATTCTGAACATACCATTTCAAGCTCACATCTTTTCGAAGGTAGGCAGAGGAACATCTAAGCTTACAAAACTAATTTCCCAGTTATAATTTTTTTAATACATCAAAACGTACTAACCTAAAATGGGTAACTAAGACGCTAACCCTCTCGGAAGTCGAGGCTTGTGACCCACAGTCAGATAGTTTATAATACAGGACTCGTATTAGCAAATTTGCTAATCACTGCTTAAGACTAACCTATGCATATGACCTCCTCGATGGTGTAGTTGTATTACGGTACGACTGCAGTGCTAAGGTCTCGGGTTCGTCTTCTGGTTCGGGCAAAATGATATTGAATCTTTCTGTATTAGTGAGGAGTTTGGAATTTGTACCTGATATGACGATAGGCCTCTATAACGTTATGGGAATACCCACGGCGGAAAAGTCGGTACGTCAGTTGCGTCTCTACCTACCTCTTCGGGGATAAAAGACGTGATGTATGTGTATAGTTAGTGGCGTGTGTATAGTAAGTAGTGTGTGTCTAGTCAGTAGTGTGTATTTCTCTTAAAGGTATGAAAATTTTGACAGCGCTCCATAAGCGTGTTTGAAACTAAAATTCTGCAGCATGAACATTTGCGCGTAAGCTTCGAACAGTAAACACAAGCACGAATCTCTTTTCTGTATTGTTTAACAATTGCAGAAATACTAATACGTACACTTGGCGTATTTATATCTCGGGGCACAGGTGCGGTATTTGGTCGTATGTCTATAACAAAGTATAGCATTGGTGTAAACAGTTGAACAATTTTCTCTGTAACGTTGGGTGGTGAGTGGTGATCGCGGGCGTAACAAACGCGAAGAAGTATGAATGGCTTGTCATTATAAATAACAGTCGCGAGAGTGGCGCGTGCAGCTTTCATTGGGTTCTGTACATGGTATTGTATTCTAAAAAATATTTGAGTAGTAATAGTAGATTATTCAAATTTCAATCATAGCGGCATGTTTATAATAATTTCCTGTAATTTTATTTATTTTTGATAATTTTAAGCTATTATATAAATGTCTATAAAACAATTTGAATTTAATACTTGTCTCTCTAAAATCCTTTAATGTATTTGTAATATCGAAATAAATGATTTCATATTAAAAAAACTTAATGGCGATCAGCCACGTATACAGGAGATATTATAGTGCACAAGTGTGTGCGCAATACACAGGTGCACTCTGTTCCTGCACTCTTAGAGTCCGGTGAGACAGGAATCTGATATGTCAAGAGAGAATTCAGTAACACTATAATTATTTTAATATAATGACTGTTAAAAAACATTTATTATTCTAATATTGGTGCAGATATATTTGTACCTATTTGCTCCAAGATATTTACAATCTAAATATATACACTGCAATCATACTGTAGTTTATAATATACCTACTTAAAAAAACTTAATATATTTTGACGGCGTAATTAACGTGTACCGCCATATCGTCTAGCCACCGGAACTGCTAGATGATCGATGTGGTATCGACATAATTGTAGTGTGAAAATGCACAAGAATCACACCAGATGGTGACAGTCAATCTTAAGTTGCGATGGCACAATTTGCGCGACGCGCAGCATATATACCACCTCCGAATAAGAACCGCCGGAGGCCGCGGCCGGCCACAAGCAACATCTGCCTGACTGGAGATCTTTCCCTTCCATAGAGGAACGCAACCATCTGTTTCTCTACAGTGGCGACTACCTACGCCGCTAAAATACTTTACATTATTGGTGCAGTTATTTTGTAATTAACTACAAAGCGACTATCGTACACAGGTTGATAATAACCTAGTAAAGTTAAAGAAAAAAACCATTGTACGAGAAATTCTGAACAGCAAAAAGTTTTTATCGCGTCCACACGGAACTCTAAAACCGAAGGTGGAAGATGCTCATAAATATGTCACGATACGCCACACTCCGCCAGAGGAGACAGTTTGACGCATGTGCCCGGGAATTAATTTGTTTTTTTTTTTCCGCATTTACGGGACAAATTACGGTACTGATGTATTTCTACCTCAGAATTTGGGTCAGCGTTTTCAATTTTTTTGACCTGACGATTTGTTGGTGTTAAGCTAGTAGAATGATTTAAAGAAGCTATAGAAGAAGGTAGTTTAATTCCCAGTTTATTTTGGAATATAATGTTGGATCTGGAGTCGTACCAATATTTTAAAATCGAGATAATCTCACTTGAATTTTACGGGCTAACAAACAGCACTCTAGGGACCAAAGAAGCATATTGGTACAGCACAGATGAAACAAAATTACTAGAAATTGAGGGAGGCTTTACAGAACTTGTTTAGTACCAGCTTTAATTCTCTGAAAATACTGAAATTGCCTGAAAATGCACAAATCCAGCATTACAAAGACATTCAACAATATTTATCTAGAAACTTGAGCTAGGCCAGGCCCGGAGTCGAAGCCGCGACTATTTTTGCCGGCTTCCGGCCGCCGACGAGCTTCCCCGGACACGCGCCGCCATAATTCTTGGTATTGTTCTCAAGCTCCTTCAAGAAAGCTCCTCGAACCAAAGTTCGCGCGCTCATTGTGCGAGATAAATTATTGCCTTCAGAACGGATGACTTCAAGTTATTGTTTGGGTTTTATGTGGTGATGAGTGGGTTTGTGTATCAATCGGTAGAGATAATTAGGTGTATATTGATATGATATTTAAAAGTGTGGTTAAGATTCAAGTATTATATATGCGAAAGTTAGTGGAAAATTTTGAACGGTACAACACATATTTTTCGATAATAGTCACACCACGTACAAAAATGTGTATTTATTCTTAAGTAATTTTGTTACTTAACTTATGCATTTCTAATTTGAATAAGCAGTTCCTATATGGAATGTAGGTAATTTTTTTTATCAGTTTTATTATTTTTTTATTTTGTCTATATGTTTTTTCAAGCGTCTTGGTATATTTCTACTGTAAGCTTTGTGATACTTCATTGATAAATAAATAAATAAATGTTTGTAGAAGTAAAGACAAAAACAGCTAAACGGATTTCTATGGAATTTGGCACAAAGATAGATTATGTCCTCATTTAACACAAGCTGTTTTTTATCCCAGTACTTTGCTTCAATGCGGGCCGCTTCTAATTTGTTGATCTGAAAAACTCTGAGAGAAGCCCATGTTTAGCAGTGGACCTGCAGCTGATAATAATGATGACTTTGCTCCAATAGAAAATAATGTATTTTTTTAAATAGATAATAATAATAATAATAATAATTAGTTTATTCAGTAACAAAAACTCATTTACATCATATTTTTGAGGTTGAAGCTTTCTAGTAAGTATAAGAATACTTGTGTCAGAAAACTTCGCTCCTCCATAACAATAACATACTTTACAATATCGAGTAATGTGTGCAGGCATAAGCATAACTATTTAAATAAAATAAAATTGAAAATTATAAAATACAAAAACAGAAACAAAATGCGCACGCGTGCGCGCGCTCGTTTGTTTGTGTATGTGTGAGAGTGTGTTTGAGTGTGTGTGTATGTGTGTATGTGTGTGTGTGTGTATGTGTGTATGTGTTAGTGTGGGTGTGTGTGTATATATTGTGTTTGTGTATTAGTGTATGAAGCTTATTCCAATACTTGAAATAGAGCTTCAGTCTCTTCATAATCTTTATTGATTAACCATTTCGTCACAGTATTTTTACACTCATATAGATTCATAGAGTAGATATTTATACTTTTATTAATTGTATTATATAAACGGGCCGAACTATTTAAAAATTGTATACTAGCAAATTTCGAATTAACTGCATGCACCACAACCACATTGTCTCTTCTTCTTCCAGCTTCTTTATTTGGATCATAAAATGATGCTTTATGTGTTTTTAGGATGCTTCGAAGAATATATAGCTTTCTTACACTGAGTATACTACTCTCTGTATATAGCATATTAGTAGGATACCTATATGGCTTAAACAACATGACCCTAATCAAAGCTCTTTGTGCCCTTTCGAGATCTAAGAATCTTATTTTAGTGGCACCACCCCAAATAGGTATACAGTAGCCTAAAACTGACTCAGCTAACGCAGTATATATTTTTAATAATAATGTATTTGAAGCTACATGTCTTAAAGTCTTAAATATCCATATAAGTTTTCTAATTTTGTTACTTAATGCCTCTAACTGAGGGTACCATGATAATCTTTCATCTATTATGACACCCAAATATCTAATAGAACTCACTTTATAAATATTGGGACAACAACAATTTTCGGTATGCTTATTTAAGGTGCTATGAATACTCAGGGTGAAATCACTGCCAGGTTGTGTATTTTTATAGAGAGAATAACACATAAACTTGGTTTTTTGGGAATTAAGAGTTAGAAGGTTAGACTTCAGCCAAAACGCGATTTTAGCGAGCCCCTGTTCTGCTTTTTCCTTAACATTTTCCCATGTCGTGCCAGAGAATGCAACTGCGGTATCATCCGCGTAGGAGTACATCTTAGCTCCATTAAGATTCAGATTACACAAGCCATTAATGTATACCAAAAATAGGGTAGGACCAAGGACGCTACCCTGCGGAACCCCAAAACTAACATCCTGTATTTTACTTGTGTAATTTCCAATTCTGACCCTTTGCTTTCGATTACTTAAATAGTCCTTAAATAGGGAAAGACATGTTCCTCTGATGCCAATATTATGCAATTTTTGAATTAAAATAGGAATATGTACGGTGTCGAAAGCTTTTTTAAGATCTATGAAGACAGCCAGACATTTTTCTTTTTTATCTAAGTGGTCTATTATGAAAGTGCTCAATGCAGAAACTGCTTCTTCAGTAGATCGTCTAATTCTAAATCCGTATTGATTTTCAGATAATAAATTATATTTTTCAAAATAGTTAAGCAATCTTTTATTTATAAGTTTTTCCATCACTTTAGAAATTGATGGTAGTATGGAGATCGGTCTATAATTATTTACATCTAACACATCACCGCTTTTATACACTGGAGTTATGATAGATTGTTTCAAGAGTAATGGAAAAACGCCTTTAGAAAAACAGAGGTTACTTAAGTGGCAGATTAAAGGAACAATATAGGCCTTTGCAAGTTTGAGGAAACTGGTCGGGATGTTATCCCAACCAGGTGCACTGTCAGATTTTAAACTCATAAGTATATTATGCACTTCCTCATGATCGGTATGTAAAAGAACAAATGAGTTAACTTGCACATTATCTATATCGGGCTGAATATACATTTTAGTGTTAAGTTCCGGCAGAATATCATTTGCAAGATTTTTACCAATACTACAAAAGTAATCATTAACATAATTAATTGATTCAGTAGAAGAAGATTTTGTATTTAATAATTTAGTATTATCTGATTAGATTGATTGATATTAGATATTATTTTAATATTTTTCCAAAGACTTTTAGTGTCTTTAGTATTTTTAGTTAGTTGCTCTCTATCATATTTTCGTTTCAGTTTTTTAATTAAGTTATTACAAAAGTTACCCCTTAGATGTCCCTAGCGATGTATAGGTGGCGCTATAAATGGCTGCAGAGTTTTAAGGACTCTTATAGCGAGAAAGGCTATTTAAGCGAGGGAAGTCGGGAGAAACGCCTAGTATTTAAACAATGACCTATAATTGGAAGCATAGTAGAGCTTGCAACATGCGGCAAAAAGGCATTGTGGTGGTATCCATGGCCGGACTTTCACACACGAAAGACTTATGTTGTATCTTTCTTTAAAAAGCATATTCTCCGACACCGACACCGATCTAACATTTTGCATTATAAAGTATTGTTTGGTATTTCTACTGCGCTCACCATCCTGAGACATGAATGTTAAGTCTTATGTCCAGTAGTTACACTGGCTACAATGTCCTTCAAACCGGAATACAACAGTGACTGCACAATGCTGTTTGGCGGCAGAAATAGACATTGCGGTGGTACCCATCTAGGCGGTATTTATTAGAGAACTAACACCAACTAAAACATAACCCCACAATGGACGAATTTGACTAACGTTAGTTTTACAAGTAATTAAAAAATCCCTTCCTATCTTCAGTAAACAAAACCAGAGATGGAAAACATTGGTAACCTGTCAAAAACATCTGCGAGTGAGTAAAATCAATTGGATTCTACAGTGTGCTCCATTATACGCGACTTTCACGTGGCGCTAGCGACGGCAATAACACAAGCGGTATAAATCTGCGGAATGGAGCAATTTGGAATACCTTAGCATCGGAAAAATGCTCCAAGAATGATGGTTTAGTGGCTCGCGAACTGCGAATAAACTGTTTTTGTAGTGGAAAATTATTTAGTTAATATCAGTTGGTTAGGAGTGGTTTTCTGTTGGATAATAGTTTTGTCTGGGAATGCATTTGTTCGAGGCTAGCTTGTGTGGGATGAAAGATTTAGTTTATTTTACTGACATAAAAGTTGTCTATAAAATTGGACTGCATTATATATATATACATTTAAAAATTGACTAATTTGAATGCAAATATTATTTTAGGTCACTCAGAAGCTAGTTTTATGCCAGAAAATTATTCAGTGGGACTATTAAGGAGGAGGCTTTTTATACAGGCGAAGTCACATGATACACCTAGACACTTATATAAGAAGGTAAAAGTTGTTTACTTAATATAATACCTGGTCTGTTTTAACTGCCGACTGTTAAGCAATGGCTTTCTCTATTATTAAGCGGGCTTAGAGCTTAGTCCACTATGTTGGCCTAGTGCGGGTCGGTAGACTTCGTGCACCTTCGTAATTATTAGGAAGAATTTCTTGGGTAAGCAGGTTTCCTCACGATGTTTTCCCTTATCGTTGAAGCAAGCGATAATTCACAAAAAAACATACATAATTTTAAGTCGTTACTTCCTTTAAAATATATTTTGTAATAATATCAGCCCTGAATTGTATACTGTCCCACTGCTGGGCACGGGTCTTTTCTTCTACGGAGAGGGATTAGGTCGTAGTTCACAATGTTGGTATAGTGCGGATTGGCAGACTTCACATAACCGCAAAATTCCTATAGAGAACTTCTCAGGTATGCAGGTTTCTTCACGATGTTTTCCTTCACCGTTAAAGCAAGCGATAATTCACAAACAATACACACATAATTTAAGAAAAAATCAGAGGTGTGTGTTGGGATTTGAACCTGCGGAAATTCATTTCAGAGACGTTCCACATCCAAATAGACTATCACCGCTTTTAAAAATAAAAAAAATATATTTAATCAACTCAAAGTCATAAACAAAAACATAATTACAATCTTGTGTTCAAAGCGTTAATCCAAAAGATGCAAGATGGTCCCCGACTAGTGTTCCCGACAAATGGGATTACGTCTGTTAGTCGCTAGTCGGTAGTCGCGAATGTACACGATTATAATTTATTATGAATAAATGAAATATTATGAACGCATCGGCGCACCGCTCCGACAACGCCAGTGGCAATGGCGTTTGCTTTGTTGGTTTCGGGATGTGTCTGTTGTACATCGATGTCGATAAAATATAAAATATATATCGTAATAAGAATGGTTTTATTAAAAATGCTTTATGTTTAAACGTTCGTAGCAGTAGTTTGACTTTGATCCGTAGGAATACCATCATCTATCTCTGGCATTTCTAGGTTAGTTAAATTAACATTTAATGCTTTGGAATGATTTGCGAAACATAAAAAATTATGTTAACACGAATGTTAGACATTGAATTAAAATAATTTTATGGATTTGATCGCGGTTAATATTATAATTTTTTCCCGTTTCGAAGACTTTGCAGCCTTCGTCGTCACGGGTGGACTGAAATGAATTCGCCCTGTGTAAAATAGTTTTATTTCAACATAACTTAATTATAGTAACATAAAAACTATAGCAAATATGTTTTAACCGTGACTTGATCAAAATTATCAATGCTTAGTTTTCTTGTCTGAAAAATTGAATTTAATTTATAAAACATTAAATAAATAATGCCATTTCAACTTTACGAAATATAAGACGTAGCAGTCGTATTAGACCTTTCTTAACAAAGAGTTTGTAGATTTTCAATCTTTGATATTAAAATCTCTGGTTGAGAATAATTTATAGTAAGATTAATCTTTTCAGACTGGCTCGAATGCCGTTTCAACTAAATCACTTTTCAATAAAATTCCTATACAATTTTACATTTATCGATACCCAACCGCGGCACGTCCCTAAGCCCCCTAGCTGCTGACTTCCTTCATACTTGCGAGCACTCGTTCGTGCGCTGCCTTTGTCGGGAACAATTGTCGACAAATTAGAAACGAATTGAGTTATTTAATATCAACCGGTAATGCCGTGCAGCGTTATTGTTTATTATGTTCGCGTAATGAACTTTTTTGTGATGTCTCAGAAAACGATAATTAAATTGATTATAAATGTAATTATTTTTGAAGTTTTTTTTACTGAACTTAACTAGCATCTTAGTATTTTTTTTACTCATTTTGCTGAAACAATTTTGTATATGTTATTTTAATGATACTATTTTTTTAATGTTTAATGATTTTTTTTAGATTTGCTATTCTGTTTTTGAAATTATTTTATTAAAAAAGTGAGTGATATGAGCTATTAATAATTTTTGAATCGAAATCTATGCGTTTGAAGGCGTAACTACTAGTGCCATACTGACTATCTAATTTAGACAAACCAGGATATTTCTTTAGATATAAAGAGTATCCCACAACTACGCCACACGGAGAGAAAATATCTTAAATATTGTAGGTAGAAACATTTACTGAAAAAAGACATTTAAATTTTAAAAACAATTAAATGCATTCAAAGATTTTTGAACAATTGCCTGTTTGAAGCGGGAATCGAAGCCCCCAAATAATAAAAAACACTCGTAATTTCGTAAAAACATCTTAAATAAAAGAAAGAACATTAAATTTTAAATTTATTTAAGGAATTAATTTAGATAATGCTCAAAACATCATCACATACAGCCAAGCAGTAAAATCCTTTAAAACACCTATCCCTGCACGATACAAACTCCCCATTCATATCTCAAGAAACTTGGAAATAACAAAAAGAATACTCGATCCGTGAAGTTGCCGTCAATAACCCCCCGGGGGGCGATGGCGGGCGATTTATCCGCACTATATCATGCGCAAGTGCGGCCCTGGCGGGGGTATTATCGTACCCGTCAACCCTTCCCATCGGAACTATTGACTCCAGGATAGTTTTTGATTTGTTACTTTCGCTATTGTTTTGAATTTATCTGATTTTGGTCGTGTTTTTGTTGTAGCGAAAAGAAATAATATGATATATGGACTAAGTATTGAAATAAAACTATTTTTCGGATTTTATCGCGGTTTTTTATGTTATAATTTTCTCACGACGTTTCGAAGACTTTACAGCCTTCATGGTCATGGGGCGCGGTGTTGGTCGTCCGTAGAGTCATAGTTACATTACGCAAATCGCGCTAAAATCCGAAAAATAGTTTTATTTCAATGTCTAACATTCGCGTAAACATAAGAAATTATTATGGACTAAGTATATCAAATGCCTTGGATTTTTTTTAGTTTTGGTTTTAATTTCGGGGTTTTTATCTTTGGCAGACATGGCAACCCCATCGTAACTTGTTATAATGTAAATACATAATATCTTAGTCTTAGTTTACATAAATATTAATAAATAAGTTGAAATGTCTTGGTTAGGAAATTAAATGATCCAAACTTACTTTTGTCTATTTCAATAACTAAGCACAATTGTGTTTTTCATTCATTTCGTGCAGGAAGTGCATGCACTCCTCTGCCTACCTCTTCGGCGATGAAAAGCGTAATTATGTGTCATGTTTGTTATATATTTTGTGGTGTAATAATTGGTTTAGATTTGCACTACATTTTTAAATTATGTCCTAGTATCCTTTGAGAGAGGAGCTGAAAGAAAATCCTCGCTAGTCGCCACAATTATGCTAGCCCGTTTCAAACCTGGAACGCGACACATAACATAGGCCATATTTACTTTCGTGCACTGTAGTCGCTCAATCGGATACAACCCACTCCAAACATAAGAGTGAAACCGCGTGCAAAACACAGTCGTTAAATAACCCATTCCACAAATTAGTTCCCCGTCCGATAACCTGTGCTGAGTACAAATCTAAAACATATAAATCGAGTCAGAATACCCCAAACAGACCGCAATGGTCTCCCAAAGTTATTGACGCAAGCACCTATACGTTGCATTGAAACTGACTGGGTGTTTTGCTAGTCGATAGAGTGTTTAGGGAATTATTTTGTTTATGCAAAATGCGTTTGTCGGTTGTGGTATATAATAATAATAATCTTTATTACACATATATGTACTATATATTAAATTTGGCGTTCCGAACATTCATTGTGTTCGACTGAATTGTACTGCAATCCGTACTGATGTTACTATGGTTTCAACATTGAGTTTTACTTATACTATATTTAAAGCGCTTTACCACTCTATGTTTAAAAAGTTTGGTTAGACCATGATTGATTTTTAGCGCTGCAGCGAACTTTAGTTCTTATTCTAGACTTTGAACAAATAGTTTATATGGACGTTCGTGAAGAGAATACGTCAATGTTCAGGATGATTTGACTGACTTTGACAACCGCCTATCTGGTGTCAATTCTGATTCTGTCAAAATAACGACATAATCATCATCATCATCATCATCAGCCCTGTATTATATACTGTCCCACTGCTGAGCACGGGCCTCCTCTACTATTGAGGAGGAGGGATTAACGACATAAAACAAACCTTAATTTCATATAGTTAAAAATCATAATCAAACCTGGACGTATGATGACATATTCAAAACAAGATACCTTCCCGACCAACACGCATTAATTACTTTAAAATGATCAAACATCCTCTTTACTTAAATAAAAAATTACCTTTTCACATTTCATACCTTAATGTTTAGGTGTAAAGTTAAAATTTGTGTGTATATTTTTTATAGTGTATTAATTTATATTCTAATGTAATTTATTCGTGGGTCTTCCTTCGGTGTCTTTGTTGGTACCGGTGTTCGGGCCGCGTGAAATTATGAAAAATTACATGAAATGACCTGAAGTCTTACAGGAACGGGTTATTATATGTATTTGTTCATGAAAAGTATATATACGTAAAAAGAAGTCTATTTCGTGGCGTATCGTGGAGTAGATTTCGATCCAAGTTTTATATGAAACTTTGGTTAATGTAGTTTGGATTTTAAAAAAACTAATTATAATATAGATAAGTTATTTAGAAAAATGATTTCACTTAGATTTGATTTTTCCATGATCAGGATAAATCAGTCATAAATTATAACCTCAATAAATATAACTGTGGGACAAATTTAAACACAAAAGTGCCATTTTTAATTCGGTTGTGCAATACTTTGTTCTACGAACGTTGAAAATTAGCCATTAGTAGATTAAATTATTTATAACCAATATTAATTGGCTTCTTTTATGTATTTTAAATTTAATAGACCATAAAAGATAATAGAATTTTACCGATGCGGACAATATGTCCCACAACGGCCGAAAGTGTCCAAACGCGGCCATATTTGACCCACAAACGCAACAGAATCTGAGTTATAAATCCGTACCCCTTTCTTATCCCGGCACATAATTATTTTAATATGCAAATAATGATAATGAAATAAAGTTGGTTTTACAACGTTTTTGTTTTTGTTTTGTGGCTAAGGGCCTTATTGGGTTATACTTAATTATATTTCGTGGGTATAAGGGCGCGTCTACCTGCTTACGGATTTTAATTTTTATTTATGCCCACGACTTAATTCGGTCTTTGTGCATATTATAATTATTATGAATTTATTTTGTTGGTATTTTTAATTGGTTTATGAAGGGTTAGCGTGACGGGTTGTGTTTTGTGTGTATTTTTTCGCCGGGAAGGGTGAGACATAAAGGGAAGTCGCTTTTACTATTTTATTTACTGTTAATGGTAATTCGTAGCGCCTAATAGACGTGTTTTTAATGGTAATCCAGTAAGGCTTGTATTAAAGCCTTTGATACTCATTGAGAGTTAATATATAAGTTGCGAGATGTAACTTATAATAAAACTATTGATTAGTATATCGAATTACTTAAAGTAAATGTATAATTTATATATGAAATTATAAACTTAAGTTAAATAGATAGCGATGGAACAGTTTTGTCATGATCGTAAATTTCGCCACTAATAATCAAGTTTCCGTAGTGTAGCGGTTATCACGTGTGCTTCACACGCACAAGGTCCCCGGTTCGATCCCGGGCGGAAACAGATTTTATTTTAAGATATTTTTTTTATAATTGATACTATATAATTTATATATAATAATAATAATATTTAGGTGCATAGACGGCCTGGTAAAGGTCCCAGGAATTCGTTTGATGCAGCACGCTTCTTACGGTTTGGTCTGGAAATATTTAGCGGAGAGCTATCTATAGTAATGGACTTCCAAAAACTGAAGATATTTTTTATGAAAATAAAGAATTAGTGTCGTACACGAAAATATTTTTTCGTGGCAGGATTTTTTTACACACAAATCACGCATTTCATCCCCGAAGGGTTATGCAGAGGCGCAACCAGGGCACCCACTTTTCGTCAACTGTGTTCCGTACCATGATGTG
>JAUDJH010000163.1:0-15490 GCA_036320925.1 Automeris io
TATCGTGCTCCTCTCTCCGATAAGTACTTCTCGAGATAATCACGAAAAACTGAAAAAACGAGCTAACCTAACCTAACCTAACCTAACCTAAACCTAACCTAACCTAACAATCTTTTGTGGAGTAGGAGGATTATATTAGGGATCCCGCCCTGGCACGTCCATAATTAAAGATCTGGACCCCTTTTTTAGGCAAAATTAACACACAAATTGAACATAGTAATAAAATTTTACAAGGCGCTTTTTCATATTTAAGTTTAAAAAAATTCTGAAAATTACATTATTCGACCTATAGCTTTTTTTTTCACCTGCAGCACGAGGGCCGCTTCCCCGGGGATCTGCCTGGACACCTAAAACCCGTGATTTATAAAACGAAAGGGCCGGAAGTGGCAGTTTAGCGGGCGGACGAAAGTACTGTTTTTGAGGAACATATCTGATTTTATATAATAAATTTTGGCACTATCGGAGAGAGCTCATCGTCGCGAATCAGCCGAGGGGTCGCAATCCCGAATCTGAGAATACTGGAACCCACAGGACCCAACACCACGTCGGTGAAACATAATCATCACCATCATCATCTTTTTATATTGAGACCTGCTCATCTTTCGGCTCCAGCGTGTGCGCCCTTACGAGACGCGACTTTTGACGTATCGTGCTCCTCTCTCCGATAAGTACTTCTCGAGATAATCACGAAAAACTGAAAAAACGAGCTAACCTAACCTAACCTAACCTAACCTAAACCTAACCTAACCTAACAATCTTTTGTGGAGTAGGAGGATTATATTAGGGATCCCGCCCTGGCACGTCCATAATTAAAGATCTGGACCCCTTTTTTAGGCAAAATTAACACACAAATTGAACATAGTAATAAAATTTTACAAGGCGCTTTTTCATATTTAAGTTTAAAAAAATTCTGAAAATTACATTATTCGACCTATAGCTTTTTTTTTCACCTGCAGCACGAGGGCCGCTTCCCCGGGGATCTGCCTGGACACCTAAAACCCGTGATTTATAAAACGAAAGGGCCGGAAGTGGCAGTTTAGCGGGCGGACGAAAGTACTGTTTTTGAGGAACATATCTGATTTTATATAATAAATTTTGGCACTATCGGAGAGAGCTCATCGTCGCGAATCAGCCGAGGGGTCGCAATCCCGAATCTGAGAATACTGGAACCCACAGGACCCAACACCACGTCGGTGAAACATAATCATCACCATCATCATCTTTTTATATTGAGACCTGCTCATCTTTCGGCTCCAGCGTGTGCGCCCTTACGAGACGCGACTTTTGACGTATCGTGCTCCTCTCTCCGATAAGTACTTCTCGAGATAATCACGAAAAACTGAAAAAACGAGCTAACCTAACCTAACCTAACCTAACCTAAACCTAACCTAACCTAACAATCTTTTGTGGAGTAGGAGGATTATATTAGGGATCCCGCCCTGGCACGTCCATAATTAAAGATCTGGACCCCTTTTTTAGGCAAAATTAACACACAAATTGAACATAGTAATAAAATTTTACAAGGCGCTTTTTCATATTTAAGTTTAAAAAAATTCTGAAAATTACATTATTCGACCTATAGCTTTTTTTTCCCGGGGATCTGCCTGGACACCTAAAACCCGTGATTTATAAAACGAAAGGGCCGGAAGTGGCAGTTTAGCGGGCGGACGAAAGTACTGTTTTTGAGGAACATATCTGATTTTATATAATAAATTTTGGCACTATCGGAGAGAGCTCATCGTCGCGAATCAGCCGAGGGGTCGCAATCCCGAATCTGAGAATACTGGAACCCACAGGACCCAACACCACGTCGGTGAAACATAATCATCACCATCATCATCTTTTTATATTGAGACCTGCTCATCTTTCGGCTCCAGCGTGTGCGCCCTTACGAGACGCGACTTTTGACGTATCGTGCTCCTCTCTCCGATAAGTACTTCTCGAGATAATCACGAAAAACTGAAAAAACGAGCTAACCTAACCTAACCTAACCTAACCTAAACCTAACCTAACCTAACAATCTTTTGTGGAGTAGGAGGATTATATTAGGGATCCCGCCCTGGCACGTCCATAATTAAAGATCTGGACCCCTTTTTTAGGCAAAATTAACACACAAATTGAACATAGTAATAAAATTTTACAAGGCGCTTTTTCATATTTAAGTTTAAAAAAATTCTGAAAATTACATTATTCGACCTATAGCTTTTTTTTTCACCTGCAGCACGAGGGCCGCTTCCCCGGGGATCTGCCTGGACACCTAAAACCCGTGATTTATAAAACGAAAGGGCCGGAAGTGGCAGTTTAGCGGGCGGACGAAAGTACTGTTTTTGAGGAACATATCTGATTTTATATAATAAATTTTGGCACTATCGGAGAGAGCTCATCGTCGCGAATCAGCCGAGGGGTCGCAATCCCGAATCTGAGAATACTGGAACCCACAGGACCCAACACCACGTCGGTGAAACATAATCATCACCATCATCATCTTTTTATATTGAGACCTGCTCATCTTTCGGCTCCAGCGTGTGCGCCCTTACGAGACGCGACTTTTGACGTATCGTGCTCCTCTCTCCGATAAGTACTTCTCGAGATAATCACGAAAAACTGAAAAAACGAGCTAACCTAACCTAACCTAACCTAACCTAACCTAAACCTAACCTAACCTAACAATCTTTTGTGGAGTAGGAGGATTATATTAGGGATCCCGCCCTGGCACGTCCATAATTAAAGATCTGGACCCCTTTTTTAGGCAAAATTAACACACAAATTGAACATAGTAATAAAATTTTACAAGGCGCTTTTTCATATTTAAGTTTAAAAAAATTCTGAAAATTACATTATTCGACCTATAGCTTTTTTTTTCACCTGCAGCACGAGGGCCGCTTCCCCGGGGATCTGCCTGGACACCTAAAACCCGTGATTTATAAAACGAAAGGGCCGGAAGTGGCAGTTTAGCGGGCGGACGAAAGTACTGTTTTTGAGGAACATATCTGATTTTATATAATAAATTTTGGCACTATCGGAGAGAGCTCATCGTCGCGAATCAGCCGAGGGGTCGCAATCCCGAATCTGAGAATACTGGAACCCACAGGACCCAACACCACGTCGGTGAAACATAATCATCACCATCATCATCTTTTTATATTGAGACCTGCTCATCTTTCGGCTCCAGCGTGTGCGCCCTTACGAGACGCGACTTTTATCGTGCTCCTCTCTCCGATAAGTACTTCTCGAGATAATCACGAAAAACTGAAAAAACGAGCTAACCTAACCTAACCTAACCTAACCTAACCTAAACCTAACCTAACCTAACAATCTTTTGTGGAGTAGGAGGATTATATTAGGGATCCCGCCCTGGCACGTCCATAATTAAAGATCTGGACCCCTTTTTTAGGCAAAATTAACACACAAATTGAACATAGTAATAAAATTTTACAAGGCGCTTTTTCATATTTAAGTTTAAAAAAATTCTGAAAATTACATTATTCGACCTATAGCTTTTTTTTTCACCTGCAGCACGAGGGCCGCTTCCCCGGGGATCTGCCTGGACACCTAAAACCCGTGATTTATAAAACGAAAGGGCCGGAAGTGGCAGTTTAGCGGGCGGACGAAAGTACTGTTTTTGAGGAACATATCTGATTTTATATAATAAATTTTGGCACTATCGGAGAGAGCTCATCGTCGCGAATCAGCCGAGGGGTCGCAATCCCGAATCTGAGAATACTGGAACCCACAGGACCCAACACCACGTCGGTGAAACATAATCATCACCATCATCATCTTTTTATATTGAGACCTGCTCATCTTTCGGCTCCAGCGTGTGCGCCCTTACGAGACGCGACTTTTGACGTATCGTGCTCCTCTCTCCGATAAGTACTTCTCGAGATAATCACGAAAAACTGAAAAAACGAGCTAACCTAACCTAACCTAACCTAACCTAACCTAAACCTAACCTAACCTAACAATCTTTTGTGGAGTAGGAGGATTATATTAGGGATCCCGCCCTGGCACGTCCATAATTAAAGATCTGGACCCCTTTTTTAGGCAAAATTAACACACAAATTGAACATAGTAATAAAATTTTACAAGGCGCTTTTTCATATTTAAGTTTAAAAAAATTCTGAAAATTACATTATTCGACCTATAGCTTTTTTTTTCACCTGCAGCACGAGGGCCGCTTCCCCGGGGATCTGCCTGGACACCTAAAACCCGTGATTTATAAAACGAAAGGGCCGGAAGTGGCAGTTTAGCGGGCGGACGAAAGTACTGTTTTTGAGGAACATATCTGATTTTATATAATAAATTTTGGCACTATCGGAGAGAGCTCATCGTCGCGAATCAGCCGAGGGGTCGCAATCCCGAATCTGAGAATACTGGAACCCACAGGACCCAACACCACGTCGGTGAAACATAATCATCACCATCATCATCTTTTTATATTGAGACCTGCTCATCTTTCGGCTCCAGCGTGTGCGCCCTTACGAGACGCGACTTTTGACGTATCGTGCTCCTCTCTCCGATAAGTACTTCTCGAGATAATCACGAAAAACTGAAAAAACGAGCTAACCTAACCTAACCTAACCTAACCTAACCTAAACCTAACCTAACCTAACAATCTTTTGTGGAGTAGGAGGATTATATTAGGGATCCCGCCCTGGCACGTCCATAATTAAAGATCTGGACCCCTTTTTTAGGCAAAATTAACACACAAATTGAACATAGTAATAAAATTTTACAAGGCGCTTTTTCATATTTAAGTTTAAAAAAATTCTGAAAATTACATTATTCGACCTATAGCTTTTTTTTTCACCTGCAGCACGAGGGCCGCTTCCCCGGGGATCTGCCTGGACACCTAAAACCCGTGATTTATAAAACGAAAGGGCCGGAAGTGGCAGTTTAGCGGGCGGACGAAAGTACTGTTTTTGAGGAACATATCTGATTTTATATAATAAATTTTGGCACTATCGGAGAGAGCTCATCGTCGCGAATCAGCCGAGGGGTCGCAATCCCGAATCTGAGAATACTGGAACCCACAGGACCCAACACCACGTCGGTGAAACATAATCATCACCATCATCATCTTTTTATATTGAGACCTGCTCATCTTTCGGCTCCAGCGTGTGCGCCCTTACGAGACGCGACTTTTGACGTATCGTGCTCCTCTCTCCGATAAGTACTTCTCGAGATAATCACGAAAAACTGAAAAAACGAGCTAACCTAACCTAACCTAACCTAACCTAACCTAACCTAACCTAACCTAACAATCTTTTGTGGAGTAGGAGGATTATATTAGGGATCCCGCCCTGGCACGTCCATAATTAAAGATCTGGACCCCTTTTTTAGGCAAAATTAACACACAAATTGAACATAGTAATAAAATTTTACAAGGCGCTTTTTCATATTTAAGTTTAAAAAAATTCTGAAAATTACATTATTCGACCTATAGCTTTTTTTTTCACCTGCAGCACGAGGGCCGCTTCCCCGGGGATCTGCCTGGACACCTAAAACCCGTGATTTATAAAACGAAAGGGCCGGAAGTGGCAGTTTAGCGGGCGGACGAAAGTACTGTTTTTGAGGAACATATCTGATTTTATATAATAAATTTTGGCACTATCGGAGAGAGCTCATCGTCGCGAATCAGCCGAGGGGTCGCAATCCCGAATCTGAGAATACTGGAACCCACAGGACCCAACACCACGTCGGTGAAACATAATCATCACCATCATCATCTTTTTATATTGAGACCTGCTCATCTTTCGGCTCCAGCGTGTGCGCCCTTACGAGACGCGACTTTTGACGTATCGTGCTCCTCTCTCCGATAAGTACTTCTCGAGATAATCACGAAAAACTGAAAAAACGAGCTAACCCTAACCTAACCTAACCTAACCTAAACCTAACCTAACCTAACAATCTTTTGTGGAGTAGGAGGATTATATTAGGGATCCCGCCCTGGCACGTCCATAATTAAAGATCTGGACCCCTTTTTTAGGCAAAATTAACACACAAATTGAACATAGTAATAAAATTTTACAAGGCGCTTTTTCATATTTAAGTTTAAAAAAATTCTGAAAATTACATTATTCGACCTATAGCTTTTTTTTTCACCTGCAGCACGAGGGCCGCTTCCCCGGGGATCTGCCTGGACACCTAAAACCCGTGATTTATAAAACGAAAGGGCCGGAAGTGGCAGTTTAGCGGGCGGACGAAAGTACTGTTTTTGAGGAACATATCTGATTTTATATAATAAATTTTGGCACTATCGGAGAGAGCTCATCGTCGCGAATCAGCCGAGGGGTCGCAATCCCGAATCTGAGAATACTGGAACCCACAGGACCCAACACCACGTCGGTGAAACATAATCATCACCATCATCATCTTTTTATATTGAGACCTGCTCATCTTTCGGCTCCAGCGTGTGCGCCCTTACGAGACGCGACTTTTGACGTATCGTGCTCCTCTCTCCGATAAGTACTTCTCGAGATAATCACGAAAAACTGAAAAAACGAGCTAACCTAACCTAACCTAACCTAACCTAACCTAAACCTAACCTAACCTAACAATCTTTTGTGGAGTAGGAGGATTATATTAGGGATCCCGCCCTGGCACGTCCATAATTAAAGATCTGGACCCCTTTTTTAGGCAAAATTAACACACAAATTGAACATAGTAATAAAATTTTACAAGGCGCTTTTTCATATTTAAGTTTAAAAAAATTCTGAAAATTACATTATTCGACCTATAGCTTTTTTTTTCACCTGCAGCACGAGGGCCGCTTCCCCGGGGATCTGCCTGGACACCTAAAACCCGTGATTTATAAAACGAAAGGGCCGGAAGTGGCAGTTTAGCGGGCGGACGAAAGTACTGTTTTTGAGGAACATATCTGATTTTATATAATAAATTTTGGCACTATCGGAGAGAGCTCATCGTCGCGAATCAGCCGAGGGGTCGCAATCCCGAATCTGAGAATACTGGAACCCACAGGACCCAACACCACGTCGGTGAAACATAATCATCACCATCATCATCTTTTTATATTGAGACCTGCTCATCTTTCGGCTCCAGCGTGTGCGCCCTTACGAGACGCGACTTTTGACGTATCGTGCTCCTCTCTCCGATAAGTACTTCTCGAGATAATCACGAAAAACTGAAAAAACGAGCTAACCTAACCTAACCTAACCTAACCTAACCTAAACCTAACCTAACCTAACAATCTTTTGTGGAGTAGGAGGATTATATTAGGGATCCCGCCCTGGCACGTCCATAATTAAAGATCTGGACCCCTTTTTTAGGCAAAATTAACACACAAATTGAACATAGTAATAAAATTTTACAAGGCGCTTTTTCATATTTAAGTTTAAAAAAATTCTGAAAATTACATTATTCGACCTATAGCTTTTTTTTTCACCTGCAGCACGAGGGCCGCTTCCCCGGGGATCTGCCTGGACACCTAAAACCCGTGATTTATAAAACGAAAGGGCCGGAAGTGGCAGTTTAGCGGGCGGACGAAAGTACTGTTTTTGAGGAACATATCTGATTTTATATAATAAATTTTGGCACTATCGGAGAGAGCTCATCGTCGCGAATCAGCCGAGGGGTCGCAATCCCGAATCTGAGAATACTGGAACCCACAGGACCCAACACCACGTCGGTGAAACATAATCATCACCATCATCATCTTTTTATATTGAGACCTGCTCATCTTTCGGCTCCAGCGTGTGCGCCCTTACGAGACGCGACTTTTGACGTATCGTGCTCCTCTCTCCGATAAGTACTTCTCGAGATAATCACGAAAAACTGAAAAAACGAGCTAACCTAACCTAACCTAACCTAACCTAAACCTAACCTAACCTAACAATCTTTTGTGGAGTAGGAGGATTATATTAGGGATCCCGCCCTGGCACGTCCATAATTAAAGATCTGGACCCCTTTTTTAGGCAAAATTAACACACAAATTGAACATAGTAATAAAATTTTACAAGGCGCTTTTTCATATTTAAGTTTAAAAAAATTCTGAAAATTACATTATTCGACCTATAGCTTTTTTTTTCACCTGCAGCACGAGGGCCGCTTCCCCGGGGATCTGCCTGGACACCTAAAACCCGTGATTTATAAAACGAAAGGGCCGGAAGTGGCAGTTTAGCGGGCGGACGAAAGTACTGTTTTTGAGGAACATATCTGATTTTATATAATAAATTTTGGCACTATCGGAGAGAGCTCATCGTCGCGAATCAGCCGAGGGGTCGCAATCCCGAATCTGAGAATACTGGAACCCACAGGACCCAACACCACGTCGGTGAAACATAATCATCACCATCATCATCTTTTTATATTGAGACCTGCTCATCTTTCGGCTCCAGCGTGTGCGCCCTTACGAGACGCGACTTTTGACGTATCGTGCTCCTCTCTCCGATAAGTACTTCTCGAGATAATCACGAAAAACTGAAAAAACGAGCTAACCTAACCTAACCTAACCTAACCTAAACCTAACCTAACCTAACAATCTTTTGTGGAGTAGGAGGATTATATTAGGGATCCCGCCCTGGCACGTCCATAATTAAAGATCTGGACCCCTTTTTTAGGCAAAATTAACACACAAATTGAACATAGTAATAAAATTTTACAAGGCGCTTTTTCATATTTAAGTTTAAAAAAATTCTGAAAATTACATTATTCGACCTATAGCTTTTTTTTTCACCTGCAGCACGAGGGCCGCTTCCCCGGGGATCTGCCTGGACACCTAAAACCCGTGATTTATAAAACGAAAGGGCCGGAAGTGGCAGTTTAGCGGGCGGACGAAAGTACTGTTTTTGAGGAACATATCTGATTTTATATAATAAATTTTGGCACTATCGGAGAGAGCTCATCGTCGCGAATCAGCCGAGGGGTCGCAATCCCGAATCTGAGAATACTGGAACCCACAGGACCCAACACCACGTCGGTGAAACATAATCATCACCATCATCATCTTTTTATATTGAGACCTGCTCATCTTTCGGCTCCAGCGTGTGCGCCCTTACGAGACGCGACTTTTGACGTATCGTGCTCCTCTCTCCGATAAGTACTTCTCGAGATAATCACGAAAAACTGAAAAAACGAGCTAACCTAACCTAACCTAACCTAACCTAAACCTAACCTAACCTAACAATCTTTTGTGGAGTAGGAGGATTATATTAGGGATCCCGCCCTGGCACGTCCATAATTAAAGATCTGGACCCCTTTTTTAGGCAAAATTAACACACAAATTGAACATAGTAATAAAATTTTACAAGGCGCTTTTTCATATTTAAGTTTAAAAAAATTCTGAAAATTACATTATTCGACCTATAGCTTTTTTTTTCACCTGCAGCACGAGGGCCGCTTCCCCGGGGATCTGCCTGGACACCTAAAACCCGTGATTTATAAAACGAAAGGGCCGGAAGTGGCAGTTTAGCGGGCGGACGAAAGTACTGTTTTTGAGGAACATATCTGATTTTATATAATAAATTTTGGCACTATCGGAGAGAGCTCATCGTCGCGAATCAGCCGAGGGGTCGCAATCCCGAATCTGAGAATACTGGAACCCACAGGACCCAACACCACGTCGGTGAAACATAATCATCACCATCATCATCTTTTTATATTGAGACCTGCTCATCTTTCGGCTCCAGCGTGTGCGCCCTTACGAGACGCGACTTTTGACGTATCGTGCTCCTCTCTCCGATAAGTACTTCTCGAGATAATCACGAAAAACTGAAAAAACGAGCTAACCTAACCTAACCTAACCTAACCTAAACCTAACCTAACCTAACAATCTTTTGTGGAGTAGGAGGATTATATTAGGGATCCCGCCCTGGCACGTCCATAATTAAAGATCTGGACCCCTTTTTTAGGCAAAATTAACACACAAATTGAACATAGTAATAAAATTTTACAAGGCGCTTTTTCATATTTAAGTTTAAAAAAATTCTGAAAATTACATTATTCGACCTATAGCTTTTTTTTTCACCTGCAGCACGAGGGCCGCTTCCCCGGGGATCTGCCTGGACACCTAAAACCCGTGATTTATAAAACGAAAGGGCCGGAAGTGGCAGTTTAGCGGGCGGACGAAAGTACTGTTTTTGAGGAACATATCTGATTTTATATAATAAATTTTGGCACTATCGGAGAGAGCTCATCGTCGCGAATCAGCCGAGGGGTCGCAATCCCGAATCTGAGAATACTGGAACCCACAGGACCCAACACCACGTCGGTGAAACATAATCATCACCATCATCATCTTTTTATATTGAGACCTGCTCATCTTTCGGCTCCAGCGTGTGCGCCCTTACGAGACGCGACTTTTGACGTATCGTGCTCCTCTCTCCGATAAGTACTTCTCGAGATAATCACGAAAAACTGAAAAAACGAGCTAACCTAACCTAACCTAACCTAACCTAAACCTAACCTAACCTAACAATCTTTTGTGGAGTAGGAGGATTATATTAGGGATCCCGCCCTGGCACGTCCATAATTAAAGATCTGGACCCCTTTTTTAGGCAAAATTAACACACAAATTGAACATAGTAATAAAATTTTACAAGGCGCTTTTTCATATTTAAGTTTAAAAAAATTCTGAAAATTACATTATTCGACCTATAGCTTTTTTTTTCACCTGCAGCACGAGGGCCGCTTCCCCGGGGATCTGCCTGGACACCTAAAACCCGTGATTTATAAAACGAAAGGGCCGGAAGTGGCAGTTTAGCGGGCGGACGAAAGTACTGTTTTTGAGGAACATATCTGATTTTATATAATAAATTTTGGCACTATCGGAGAGAGCTCATCGTCGCGAATCAGCCGAGGGGTCGCAATCCCGAATCTGAGAATACTGGAACCCACAGGACCCAACACCACGTCGGTGAAACATAATCATCACCATCATCATCTTTTTATATTGAGACCTGCTCATCTTTCGACTCCAGCGTGTGCGCCCTTACGAGACGCGACTTTTGACGTATCGTGCTCCTCTCTCCGATAAGTACTTCTCGAGATAATCACGAAAAACTGAAAAAACGAGCTAACCTAACCTAACCTAACCTAACCTAAACCTAACCTAACCTAACAATCTTTTGTGGAGTAGGAGGATTATATTAGGGATCCCGCCCTGGCACGTCCATAATTAAAGATCTGGACCCCTTTTTTAGGCAAAATTAACACACAAATTGAACATAGTAATAAAATTTTACAAGGCGCTTTTTCATATTTAAGTTTAAAAAAATTCTGAAAATTACATTATTCGACCTATAGCTTTTTTTTTCACCTGCAGCACGAGGGCCGCTTCCCCGGGGATCTGCCTGGACACCTAAAACCCGTGATTTATAAAACGAAAGGGCCGGAAGTGGCAGTTTAGCGGGCGGACGAAAGTACTGTTTTTGAGGAACATATCTGATTTTATATAATAAATTTTGGCACTATCGGAGAGAGCTCATCGTCGCGAATCAGCCGAGGGGTCGCAATCCCGAATCTGAGAATACTGGAACCCACAGGACCCAACACCACGTCGGTGAAACATAATCATCACCATCATCATCTTTTTATATTGAGACCTGCTCATCTTTCGGCTCCAGCGTGTGCGCCCTTACGAGACGCGACTTTTGACGTATCGTGCTCCTCTCTCCGATAAGTACTTCTCGAGATAATCACGAAAAACTGAAAAAACGAGCCAACCTAACCTAACCTAACCTAACCTAAACCTAACCTAACCTAACAATCTTTTGTGGAGTAGGAGGATTATATTAGGGATCCCGCCCTGGCACGTCCATAATTAAAGATCTGGACCCCTTTTTTAGGCAAAATTAACACACAAATTGAACATAGTAATAAAATTTTACAAGGCGCTTTTTCATATTTAAGTTTAAAAAAATTCTGAAAATTACATTATTCGACCTATAGCTTTTTTTTTCACCTGCAGCACGAGGGCCGCTTCCCCGGGGATCTGCCTGGACACCTAAAACCCGTGATTTATAAAACGAAAGGGCCGGAAGTGGCAGTTTAGCGGGCGGACGAAAGTACTGTTTTTGAGGAACATATCTGATTTTATATAATAAATTTTGGCACTATCGGAGAGAGCTCATCGTCGCGAATCAGCCGAGGGGTCGCAATCCCGAATCTGAGAATACTGGAACCCACAGGACCCAACACCACGTCGGTGAAACATAATCATCACCATCATCATCTTTTTATATTGAGACCTGCTCATCTTTCGGCTCCAGCGTGTGCGCCCTTACGAGACGCGACTTTTGACGTATCGTGCTCCTCTCTCCGATAAGTACTTCTCGAGATAATCACGAAAAACTGAAAAAACGAGCCAACCTAACCTAACCTAACCTAACCTAAACCTAACCTAACCTAACAATCTTTTGTGGAGTAGGAGGATTATATTAGGGATCCCGCCCTGGCACGTCCATAATTAAAGATCTGGACCCCTTTTTTAGGCAAAATTAACACACAAATTGAACATAGTAATAAAATTTTACAAGGCGCTTTTTCATATTTAAGTTTAAAAAAATTCTGAAAATTACATTATTCGACCTATAGCTTTTTTTTTCACCTGCAGCACGAGGGCCGCTTCCCCGGGGATCTGCCTGGACACCTAAAACCCGTGATTTATAAAACGAAAGGGCCGGAAGTGGCAGTTTAGCGGGCGGACGAAAGTACTGTTTTTGAGGAACATATCTGATTTTATATAATAAATTTTGGCACTATCGGAGAGAGCTCATCGTCGCGAATCAGCCGAGGGGTCGCAATCCCGAATCTGAGAATACTGGAACCCACAGGACCCAACACCACGTCGGTGAAACATAATCATCACCATCATCATCTTTTTATATTGAGACCTGCTCATCTTTCGGCTCCAGCGTGTGCGCCCTTACGAGACGCGACTTTTGACGTATCGTGCTCCTCTCTTCGATAAGTACTTCTCGAGATAATCACGAAAAACTGAAAAAACGAGCCAACCTAACCTAACCTAACCTAACCTAAACCTAACCTAACCTAACAATCTTTTGTGGAGTAGGAGGATTATATTAGGGATCCCGCCCTGGCACGTCCATAATTAAAGATCTGGACCCCTTTTTTAGGCAAAATTAACACACAAATTGAACATAGTAATAAAATTTTACAAGGCGCTTTTTCATATTTAAGTTTAAAAAAATTCTGAAAATTACATTATTCGACCTATAGCTTTTTTTTTCACCTGCAGCACGAGGGCCGCTTCCCCGGGGATCTGCCTGGACACCTAAAACCCGTGATTTATAAAACGAAAGGGCCGGAAGTGGCAGTTTAGCGGGCGGACGAAAGTACTGTTTTTGAGGAACATATCTGATTTTATATAATAAATTTTGGCACTATCGGAGAGAGCTCATCGTCGCGAATCAGCCGAGGGGTCGCAATCCCGAATCTGAGAATACTGGAACCCACAGGACCCAACACCACGTCGGTGAAACATAATCATCACCATCATCATCTTTTTATATTGAGACCTGCTCATCTTTCGGCTCCAGCGTGTGCGCCCTTACGAGACGCGACTTTTGACGTATCGTGCTCCTCTCTTCGATAAGTACTTCTCGAGATAATCACGAAAAACTGAAAAAACGAGCCAACCTAACCTAACCTAACCTAACCTAAACCTAACCTAACCTAACAATCTTTTGTGGAGTAGGAGGATTATATTAGGGATCCCGCCCTGGCACGTCCATAATTAAAGATCTGGACCCCTTTTTTAGGCAAAATTAACACACAAATTGAACATAGTAATAAAATTTTACAAGGCGCTTTTTCATATTTAAGTTTAAAAAAATTCTGAAAATTACATTATTCGACCTATAGCTTTTTTTTTCACCTGCAGCACGAGGGCCGCTTCCCCGGGGATCTGCCTGGACACCTAAAACCCGTGATTTATAAAACGAAAGGGCCGGAAGTGGCAGTTTAGCGGGCGGACGAAAGTACTGTTTTTGAGGAACATATCTGATTTTATATAATAAATTTTGGCACTATCGGAGAGAGCTCATCGTCGCGAATCAGCCGAGGGGTCGCAATCCCGAATCTGAGAATACTGGAACCCACAGGACCCAACACCACGTCGGTGAAACATAATCATCACCATCATCATCTTTTTATATTGAGACCTGCTCATCTTTCGGCTCCAGCGTGTGCGCCCTTACGAGACGCGACTTTTGACGTATCGTGCTCCTCTCTCCGATAAGTACTTCTCGAGATAATCACGAAAAACTGAAAAAACGAGCTAACCTAACCTAACCTAACCTAACCTAACCTAAACCTAACCTAACCTAACAATCTTTTGTGGAGTAGGAGGATTATATTAGGGATCCCGCCCTGGCACGTCCATAATTAAAGATCTGGACCCCTTTTTTAGGCAAAATTAACACACAAATTGAACATAGTAATAAAATTTTACAAGGCGCTTTTTCATATTTAAGTTTAAAAAAATTCTGAAAATTACATTATTCGACCTATAGCTTTTTTTTTCACCTGCAGCACGAGGGCCGCTTCCCCGGGGATCTGCCTGGACACCTAAAACCCGTGATTTATAAAACGAAAGGGCCGGAAGTGGCAGTTTAGCGGACGGACGAAAGTACTGTTTTTGAGGAACATATCTGATTTTATATAATAAATTTTGGCACTATCGGAGAGAGCTCATCGTCGCGAATCAGCCGAGGGGTCGCAATCCCGAATCTGAGAATACTGGAACCCACAGGACCCAACACCACGTCGGTGAAACATAATCATCACCATCATCATCTTTTTATATTGAGACCTGCTCATCTTTCGGCTCCAGCGTGTGCGCCCTTACGAGACGCGACTTTTGACGTATCGTGCTCCTCTCTCCGATAAGTACTTCTCGAGATAATCACGAAAAACTGAAAAAACGAGCTAACCTAACCTAACCTAACCTAACCTAAACCTAACCTAACCTAACAATCTTTTGTGGAGTAGGAGGATTATATTAGGGATCCCGCCCTGGCACGTCCATAATTAAAGATCTGGACCCCTTTTTTAGGCAAAATTAACACACAAATTGAACATAGTAATAAAATTTTACAAGGCGCTTTTTCATATTTAAGTTTAAAAAAATTCTGAAAATTACATTATTCGACCTATAGCTTTTTTTTTCACCTGCAGCACGAGGGCCGCTTCCCCGGGGATCTGCCTGGACACCTAAAACCCGTGATTTATAAAACGAAAGGGCCGGAAGTGGCAGTTTAGCGGGCGGACGAAAGTACTGTTTTTGAGGAACATATCTGATTTTATATAATAAATTTTGGCACTATCGGAGAGAGCTCATCGTCGCGAATCAGCCGAGGGGTCGCAATCCCGAATCTGAGAATACTGGAACCCACAGGACCCAACACCACGTCGGTGAAACATAATCATCACCATCATCATCTTTTTATATTGAGACCTGCTCATCTTTCGGCTCCAGCGTGTGCGCCCTTACGAGACGCGACTTTTGACG
>JAUDJH010000082.1:0-25000 GCA_036320925.1 Automeris io
GATGATGGTGATGATTATGTTTCACCGACGTAGTGTTGGGTCCTGTGGGTTCCAGTATTCTCGGATTCGGGATTGCGACCCCTCGGCTGATTCGCGACGATGAGCTCTCTCCGATAGTGCCAAAATTTATTATATAAAATCAGATATGTTTCTCAAAAACAGTACTTTCGTCCGCCCGCTAAACTGCCACTTCCGGCCCTTTCGTTTTATAAATCACGGGTTTTAGGTGTCCAGGCAGATCCCCGGGGACGCGGCCCTCGTGCTGCAGGTGAAAAAAAAAGCTATAGGTCGAATAATGTAATTTTCAGAATTTTTTAAAATTTATATGAAAAGCGCCTTGTAAAATTTTATTACTATGTTCAATTTATGTGTTAATTTGGCCTAAAAAAGGGGTCCAGATCTTTAATTATGGACGTGCCAGGGCGGGATCCCTAATATAATCCTCCTCCTCCACAAAAGATTGTTAGGTTAGGTTAGGTTTAGGTTAGGTTAGGTTAGGTTAGGTTAGGTTAGCTCGTTTTTTCAGTTTTTCGTGATTATCTCGAGAAGTACTTATCGGAGAGAGGAGCACGATACGTCAAAAGTCGCGTCTCGTAAGGGCGCACACGCTGGAGCCGAAAGATGAGCAGGTCTCAATATAAAAAGATGATGATGGTGATGATTATGTTTCACCGACGTAGTGTTGGGTCCTGTGGGTTCCAGTATTCTCGGATTCGGGATTGCGACCCCTCGGCTGATTCGCGACGATGAGCTCTCTCCGATAGTGCCAAAATTTATTATATAAAATCAGATATGTTCCTCAAAAACAGTACTTTCGTCCGCCCGCTAAACTGCCACTTCCGGCCCTTTCGTTTTATAAATCACGGGTTTTAGGTGTCCAGGCAGATCCCCGGGGACGCGGCCCTCGTGCTGCAGGTGAAAAAAAAAAGCTATAGGTCGAATAATGTAATTTTCAGAATTTTTTAAAATTTATATGAAAAAGCGCCTTGTAAAATTTTATTACTATGTTCAATTTATGTGTTAATTTGGCCTAAAAAAGGGGTCCAGATCTTTAATTATGGACGTGCCAGGGCGGGATCCCTAATATAATCCTCCTCCTCCACAAAAGATTGTTAGGTTAGGTTAGGTTAGGTTAGGTTAGGTTAGGTTAGGTTAGGTTAGCTCGTTTTTTCAGTTTTTCGTGATTATCTCGAGAAGTACTTATCGGAGAGAGGAGCACGATACGTCAAAAGTCGCGTCTCGTAAGGGCGCACACGCTGGAGCCGAAAGATGAGCAGGTCTCAATATAAAAAGATGATGATGGTGATGATTATGTTTCACCGACGTAGTGTTGGGTCCTGTGGGTTCCAGTATTCTCGGATTCGGGATTGCGACCCCTCGGCTGATTCGCGACGATGAGCTCTCTCCGATAGTGCCAAAATTTATTATATAAAATCAGATATGTTCCTCAAAAACAGTACTTTCGTCCGCCCGCTAAACTGCCACTTCCGGCCCTTTCGTTTTATAAATCACGGGTTTTAGGTGTCCAGGCAGATCCCCGGGGACGCGGCCCTCGTGCTGCAGGTGAAAAAAAAAGCTATAGGTCGAATAATGTAATTTTCAGAATTTTTTAAAATTTATATGAAAAAGCGCCTTGTAAAATTTTTATTACTATGTTCAATTTATGTGTTAATTTGGCCTAAAAAAGGGGTCCAGATCTTTAATTATGGACGTGCCAGGGCGGGATCCCTAATATAATCCTCCTCCTCCACAAAAGATTGTTAGGTTAGGTTAGGTTTAGGTTAGGTTAGGTTAGGTTAGGTTAGGTTAGGTTAGCTCGTTTTTTCAGTTTTTCGTGATTATCTCGAGAAGTACTTATCGGAGAGAGGAGCACGATACGTCAAAAGTCGCGTCTCGTAAGGGCGCACACGCTGGAGCCGAAAGATGAGCAGGTCTCAATATAAAAAGATGATGATGGTGATGATTATGTTTCACCGACGTAGTGTTGGGTCCTGTGGGTTCCAGTATTCTCGGATTCGGGATTGCGACCCCTCGGCTGATTCGCGACGATGAGCTCTCTCCGATAGTGCCAAAATTTATTATATAAAATCAGATATGTTCCTCAAAAACAGTACTTTCGTCCGCCCGCTAAACTGCCACTTCCGGCCCTTTCGTTTTATAAATCACGGGTTTTAGGTGTCCAGGCAGATCCCCGGGGACGCGGCCCTCGTGCTGCAGGTGAAAAAAAAAGCTATAGGTCGAATAATGTAATTTTCAGAATTTTTTAAAATTTATATGAAAAAGCGCCTTGTAAAATTTTTATTACTATGTTCAATTTATGTGTTAATTTGGCCTAAAAAAGGGGTCCAGATCTTTAATTATGGACGTGCCAGGGCGGGATCCCTAATATAATCCTCCTCCTCCACAAAAGATTGTTAGGTTAGGTTAGGTTTAGGTTAGGTTAGGTTAGGTTAGGTTAGGTTAGCTCGTTTTTTCAGTTTTTCGTGATTATCTCGAGAAGTACTTATCGGAGAGAAGAGCACGATACGTCAAAAGTCGCGTCTCGTAAGGGCGCACACGCTGGAGCCGAAAGATGAGCAGGTCTCAATATAAAAAGATGATGATGGTGATGATTATGTTTCACCGACGTAGTGTTGGGTCCTGTGGGTTCCAGTATTCTCGGATTCGGGATTGCGACCCCTCGGCTGATTCGCGACGATGAGCTCTCTCCGATAGTGCCAAAATTTATTATATAAAATCAGATATGTTTCTCAAAAACAGTACTTTCGTCCGCCCGCTAAACTGCCACTTCCGGCCCTTTCGTTTTATAAATCACGGGTTTTAGGTGTCCAGGCAGATCCCCGGGGACGCGGCCCTCGTGCTGCAGGTGAAAAAAAAAGCTATAGGTCGAATAATGTAATTTTCAGAATTTTTTAAAATTTATATGAAAAAGCGCCTTGTAAAATTTTATTACTATGTTCAATTTATGTGTTAATTTGGCCTAAAAAAGGGGTCCAGATCTTTAATTATGGACGTGCCAGGGCGGGATCGCTAATATAATCCTCCTCCTCCACAAAAGATTGTTAGGTTAGGTTAGGTTTAGGTTAGGTTAGGTTAGGTTAGGTTAGGTTAGCTCGTTTTTTCAGTTTTTCGTGATTATCTCGAGAAGTACTTATCGGAGAGAAGAGCACGATACGTCAAAAGTCGCGTCTCGTAAGGGCGCACACGCTGGAGCCGAAAGATGAGCAGGTCTCAATATAAAAAGATGATGATGGTGATGATTATGTTTCACCGACGTAGTGTTGGGTCCTGTGGGTTCCAGTATTCTCGGATTCGGGATTGCGACCCCTCGGCTGATTCGCGACGATGAGCTCTCTCCGATAGTGCCAAAATTTATTATATAAAATCAGATATGTTTCTCAAAAACAGTACTTTCGTCCGCCCGCTAAACTGCCACTTCCGGCCCTTTCGTTTTATAAATCACGGGTTTTAGGTGTCCAGGCAGATCCCCGGGGACGCGGCCCTCGTGCTGCAGGTGAAAAAAAAAAGCTATAGGTCGAATAATGTAATTTTCAGAATTTTTTAAAATTTATATGAAAAAGCGCCTTGTAAAATTTTATTACTATGTTCAATTTATGTGTTAATTTGGCCTAAAAAAGGGGTCCAGATCTTTAATTATGGACGTGCCAGGGCGGGATCCCTAATATAATCCTCCTCCTCCACAAAAGATTGTTAGGTTAGGTTAGGTTTAGGTTAGGTTAGGTTAGGTTAGGTTAGGTTAGGTTAGCTCGTTTTTTCAGTTTTTCGTGATTATCTCGAGAAGTACTTATCGGAGAGAGGAGCACGATACGTCAAAAGTCGCGTCTCGTAAGGGCGCACACGCTGGAGCCGAAAGATGAGCAGGTCTCAATATAAAAAGATGATGATGGTGATGATTATGTTTCACCGACGTAGTGTTGGGTCCTGTGGGTTCCAGTATTCTCGGATTCGGGATTGCGACCCCTCGGCTGATTCGCGACGATGAGCTCTCTCCGATAGTGCCAAAATTTATTATATAAAATCAGATATGTTTCTCAAAAACAGTACTTTCGTCCGCCCGCTAAACTGCCACTTCCGGCCCTTTCGTTTTATAAATCACGGGTTTTAGGTGTCCAGGCAGATCCCCGGGGACGCGGCCCTCGTGCTGCAGGTGAAAAAAAAAGCTATAGGTCGAATAATGTAATTTTCAGAATTTTTTAAAATTTATATGAAAAAGCGCCTTGTAAAATTTTTATTACTATGTTCAATTTATGTGTTAATTTGGCCTAAAAAAGGGGTCCAGATCTTTAATTATGGACGTGCCAGGGCGGGATCCCTAATATAATCCTCCTCCTCCACAAAAGATTGTTAGGTTAGGTTAGGTTTAGGTTAGGTTAGGTTAGGTTAGGTTAGCTCGTTTTTTCAGTTTTTCGTGATTATCTCGAGAAGTACTTATCGGAGAGAGGAGCACGATACGTCAAAAGTCGCGTCTCGTAAGGGCGCACACGCTGGAGCCGAAAGATGAGCAGGTCTCAATATAAAAAGATGATGATGGTGATGATTATGTTTCACCGACGTAGTGTTGGGTCCTGTGGGTTCCAGTATTCTCGGATTCGGGATTGCGACCCCTCGGCTGATTCGCGACGATGAGCTCTCTCCGATAGTGCCAAAATTTATTATATAAAATCAGATATGTTCCTCAAAAACAGTACTTTCGTCCGCCCGCTAAACTGCCACTTCCGGCCCTTTCGTTTTATAAATCACGGGTTTTAGGTGTCCAGGCAGATCCCCGGGGACGCGGCCCTCGTGCTGCACGTGAAAAAAAAAGCTATAGGTCGAATAATGTAATTTTCAGAATTTTTTAAAATTTATATGAAAAAGCGCCTTGTAAAATTTTATTACTATGTTCAATTTATGTGTTAATTTGGCCTAAAAAAGGGGTCCAGATCTTTAATTATGGACGTGCCAGGGCGGGATCCCTAATATAATCCTCCTCCTCCACAAAAGATTGTTAGGTTAGGTTAGGTTTAGGTTAGGTTAGGTTAGGTTAGCTCGTTTTTTCAGTTTTTCGTGATTATCTCGAGAAGTACTTATCAGAGAGAGGAGCACGATACGTCAAAAGTCGCGTCTCGTAAGGGCGCACACGCTGGAGCCGAAAGATGAGCAGGTCTCAATATAAAAAGATGATGATGGTGATGATTATGTTTCACCGACGTAGTGTTGGGTCCTGTGGGTTCCAGTATTCTCGGATTCGGGATTGCGACCCCTCGGCTGATTCGCGACGATGAGCTCTCTCCGATATTGCCAAAATTTATTATATAAAATCAAATATGTTCCTCAAAAACAGTACTTTCGTCCGCCCGCTAAACTGCCACTTCCGGCCCTTTCGTTTTATAAATCACGGGTTTTAGGTGTCCAGGCAGATCCCCGGGGACGCGGCCCTCGTGCTGCAGGTGAAAAAAAAAGCTATAGGTCGAATAATGTAATTTTCAGAATTTTTTAAAATTTATATGAAAAAGCGCCTTGTAAAATTTTATTACTATGTTCAATTTATGTGTTAATTTGGCCTAAAAAAGGGGTCCAGATCTTTAATTATGGACGTGCCAGGGCGGGATCCCTAATATAATCCTCCTCCTCCACAAAAGATTGTTAGGTTAGGTTAGGTTTAGGTTAGGTTAGGTTAGGTTAGGTTAGGTTAGGTTAGGTTAGCTCAGGGTCGGGGTGCGAAGTTGGTCTCACCTCCTCGTGGTGCACCCTGGGCAACAATAGGCAGCAATGTTTTTTAAGCATTGCTGGCTATTGGCGAAGAGGACCAACAATTCCTTCTCCCATCTCCCCCTTTACCTTGTATTCCCGTCTCGTCTCTCTCATCCCTTCTCAGTTATTATTCCCACTCCTACCCCATCCCCACTTACTCCCGTCTTCCCTAATTCCAGGCCAGATATGTTAGGTTATTTTGTTAGGGACTTATGTTAGGTTATGTTAGGCGACGAATGACTTCTATTGTATTCCCCCCTTCTTCTCTTTATGCCTTTACTCTTCTATTTTCCCCCCTTTCTATCTTCTTCTTCTTTATCTTTTCGTTTTCAACCCCAGCGCGACGTATGTAAATTTGATGTATGTAAAAATTATCATGGAAGCACAAAGTCAAGAGAAACTACCCCAGGAGGGTACCGGCCGCTCCGCGGCCGGAGAATCCCTCCCAGGGCGGGCGCTTCGGTCCCGCTCTGGCAGCCCCTTGTTCTCTGGGGGGGGCAACTCTGTGCTTCGCAGCGGTGGACTTTCCCCCATCGCTGCGCCGACGACCAACGCTAGCCCAATGGACCCAGCTTGCTTACGAGAGGTTTCCGTTCGTCTGGAACGGATGGAGGACTCCGACTCCGGTCGGAGCCTTGTGATGGTGGCTTCCGGCGTATCATCTGACCGGAAGCGCACCTATCTGAGTGCGCAGTCGAGCGATTGCGACTCCGAGGGGGAGGTGCCTAACAAGACCCTGGCACTCCCCCAAAGAGGACGAGGACGCCCCCCTACCCACGGCCGCCAAGTGGGTATGTGGGAGGCAAGGAAAAAGCTCCTCGCGGAGCAGAAGGAGGAAGAGGACCGCCTTGCGGCAAAGGAGCTCCTCGCAACGGCGCGGAGCGCACGTCCCCGCCTCACGTCGCGGCTTTCCGGCACGACCTCTGAGGAGGAGGACCCGTCCGCGTACGCCCTCCAAGAGAGGATCCGCCACAACCTGGACCAGTTGAACCAGTCGGTCCTGAAAAGTGGCAATTTAAAGGGGACGGTCATAAAAGACGCCAAAACTTTTATGGCCAACATCAAGGGCGACGTAGAGGAGCTCGTAGCGTCTCGTGTCTCGGACGAGGTTCGTAAGGTCCACACCCAGAACTCTCGCCTCCGAGCCGACCTACGAAGTCTCCAAGAGGAGATGGCTGCGATGCGCGCTAGAGAGCGCAAGCTATGCCAGAGACTAGGGATCAGCCCCTATGATCTCGACGACGAACCCCTGCCCACTCCTGCGGGCGAGTCTCACAACTCGCTGCTTCAGGAGCTGGGCAAGATGATGGACCAGCGGCTCGAGGCGTTTGAGCGAAAGCAGCTCCGCCCGCCGCTGGCACATGAGGAGAAGGCGTCCTACGCGGCAAAGTCGGCCGCGCGGAAGCCCCGGCCGAAGCCGGCCGGCGGCGCCGCGGAAGACGCCTCTAACCCGGACGTGACCGGGACAGGGCGGAGCTCTCACCCCGACCCCAAACCCTCCAAGGGCAAGGGCAAGGGGAAGAAGACCCGCCCTGCGCCCACCCTAGACTTGGACTCGGCGGCGGAATTCCCGCCCCTTGCAGATCCTCAAGCCGCCGGCACAAGCGCCGATGGCTGGCAACGAGTGGGCAAGGACGGGAAGGCCGTTCGCCCGAAGAAGAAGAGGGCCCCCCCAAAGGAGGCCCCGAAACCCAAGGAGAAGCCGCGTAAGCGGCGCCGCGCACGGCAGCCAAAGACCGCTGTGGTCTCCTTCAAGCTGCTGCCGGGTGCGAAGGAGCGGGGTACCTCTCTTGAGGGGGTCCTAAGAGCCGCTCGAGGCCAGATGGGACGGGCGATGTTCGACGTGGGTGCCAAGGATGCATATCTCCGCGGCACCCTGACAGACGCCCGGCAAATTCATATCCCGGGCCCCCGTGAGGAGGCTCAGAAGAAGGCAGATCGACTTTATGATTTGCTTAAGGGCGTCCTCCCAGCGACGGATGTCAAGGTGTCCCGGCCCGTGAAGTGCGTGAGCCTTCGCGTGTCGGGCCTGGACGACTCCGTCGTGAAAGAGGACGTACTTTTGGCCATAAAGTTGGTCTGCCAATTGACGGACGAGCGGGCCCATCTGGCCGACCATATCAAGGTCAGCGAGGTCCGTTTCGGAACCTTCGGGCTAGGCGTGTGCTGGGTGACTTGCCCTGCCGAAGTTGCCAACATGGCGATGGAACGTGGCGTAATGGTGAACGGCTGGGCACAAGCCCAGCTCCGCCTAATGGAGCCTCGCGTGCTCCGGTGTTTCCGCTGTCTGGAACCCGGGCACGTGAGCCAGAAGTGCAGGTCCGGAACGGACCGAAGCGGGCTTTGTCACCGCTGCTCGAAGCCGGGCCACAAGGCCCAGGAGTGCGACGGACGGGCCTATTGCCTGGTCTGCGCCGCTGCGGGCAAACCTGCCGGCCACCGCGTCGGCAACCCAGCGTGCGCGGCCGCCAAGAAACCCGTCCGCAAGAGACGAGGGGGCGTCTACCACAGCGACGCCCCAGATGCCGCCCCCGCGGCAATGGAGACACAGGAGCAGTCTCTGATTGCCCCTGTGCCGCGGGAGGAAGACCTCGCTTCGGCTCCGCCGAACTTCCTGCGAGGTGCTTCCTTAGGAGTGCCGGGCAGTCTGGCTGAGGGGCCAGCTGCTTAGGCTATACTCCGGTGGTGTTGTGTGTGGTCTCACACACCACAAGGCGGTGGGGAGGCGACCATCTGCCTCCCCTACATTCACGGCGAGCCCGTAAAGGGGCGACGCGCAGGGCCGGGCTCTGGGAAGGCGAGTAGCCATGCCCCTCGGCCCTAGAGCGCTTGACGGACCACCCCGGGGGTTTTAGTCGGTAAAAGTCCGGCATACCGGGGGGTGGCCCTCACCACCCCCTGACGATCCATGAGGATTTCCCCCGGGTAACAAAAAAAAAAAAAAAAAAAAGCTCAGGGTGGTGGGTGGTGATCTGTCGCTACCGGCACTCGTTCGCGCGATGGTCGGTAGCGACAGAGCATGGCAGGCGGTTCTCTCATACTGTGAGAAGATTATGACGATTAAGGAGGCAGCAGAACGGGATCGGGAGGCATCCGCCAACCCTGATAACCCGATCCGCCGCCCCACCCAACCAGGACGACGGAGGAGGGCCTTCGCCAGAGGCCTTCCCCCATAACGGATAAGACGCCGGACGGCGGCGCTTGAGGGAGCGCGCCGTCCATTATCCAGGCGTGAGCGGTGCGTGCGTGCTCCCGCGCACCGCTCTAGTGACTAAACACTCGATGACGAGGGGAGAGCGACCCTTTACACCGCTCTCCTCGCAACCCAAGAAGAAGAAGAAAAAGCAGGGGAAACGGCACTCCTTCCAGCCTTTCCCCTCTGCTCAGAAAGAAGAGGCCCGAAGAGGGCCAGACGTCGTCGGCCGCCGAGGACGGAGGTCAATACGGTCCCCTTGGCCCCGGCAGACGAGCAGAAGGAACACCCCGGGGGTTTTAGTCGGTAGGAGTCCGGCATACCGGGGGAATGGCCCTCACCACTCCCCTGACGATCCCATGTAGGATTTCCCCCGGGTTACCAAAAAAAAAAAAAAAAAAAAAAAAGGTTAGGTTAGCTCGTTTTTTCAGTTTTTCGTGATTATCTCGAGAAGTACTTATCGGAGAGAGGAGCACGATACGTCAAAAGTCGCGTCTCGTAAGGGCGCACACGCTGGAGCCGAAAGATGAGCAGGTCTCAATATAAAAAGATGATGATGGTGATGATTATGTTTCACCGACGTAGTGTTGGGTCCTGTGGGTTCCAGTATTCTCGGATTCGGGATTGCGACCCCTCGGCTGATTCGCGACGATGAGCTCTCTCCGATATTGCCAAAATTTATTATATAAAATCAGATATGTTCCTCAAAAACAGTACTTTCGTCCGCCCGCTAAACTGCCACTTCCGGCCCTTTCGTTTTATAAATCACGGGTTTTAGGTGTCCAGGCAGATCCCCGGGGACGCGGCCCTCGTGCTGCAGGTGAAAAAAAAGCTATAGGTCGAATAATGTAATTTTCAGAATTTTTTAAAATTTATATGAAAAAGCGCCTTGTAAAATTTTATTACTATGTTCAATTTATGTGTTAATTTGGCCTAAAAAAGGGGTCCAGATCTTTAATTATGGACGTGCCAGGGCGGGATCCCTAATATAATCCTCCTCCTCCACAAAAGATTGTTAGGTTAGGTTAGGTTTAGGTTAGGTTAGGTTAGGTTAGCTCGTTTTTTCAGTTTTTCGTGATTATCTCGAGAAGTACTTATCAGAGAGAGGAGCACGATACGTCAAAAGTCGCGTCTCGTAAGGGCGCACACGCTGGAGCCGAAAGATGAGCAGGTCTCAATATAAAAAGATGATGATGGTGATGATTATGTTTCACCGACGTAGTGTTGGGTCCTGTGGGTTCCAGTATTCTCGGATTCGGGATTGCGACCCCTCGGCTGATTCGCGACGATGAGCTCTCTCCGATATTGCCAAAATTTATTATATAAAATCAGATATGTTCCTCAAAAACAGTACTTTCGTCCGCCCGCTAAACTGCCACTTCCGGCCCTTTCGTTTTATAAATCACGGGTTTTAGGTGTCCAGGCAGATCCCCGGGGACGCGGCCCTCGTGCTGCAGGTGAAAAAAAAAAGCTATAGGTCGAATAATGTAATTTTCAGAATTTTTTAAAATTTATATGAAAAAGCGCCTTGTAAAATTTTATTACTATGTTCAATTTATGTGTTAATTTGGCCTAAAAAAGGGGTCCAGATCTTTAATTATGGACGTGCCAGGGCGGGATCCCTAATATAATCCTCCTCCTCCACAAAAGATTGTTAGGTTAGGTTAGGTTTAGGTTAGGTTAGGTTAGGTTAGGTTAGCTCGTTTTTTCAGTTTTTCGTGATTATCTCGAGAAGTACTTATCGGAGAGAGGAGCACGATACGTCAAAAGTCGCGTCTCGTAAGGGCGCACACGCTGGAGCCGAAAGATGAGCAGGTCTCAATATAAAAAGATGATGATGGTGATGATTATGTTTCACCGACGTAGTGTTGGGTCCTGTGGGTTCCAGTATTCTCGGATTCGGGATTGCGACCCCTCGGCTGATTCGCGACGATGAGCTCTCTCCGATAGTGCCAAAATTTATTATATAAAATCAGATATGTTCCTCAAAAACAGTACTTTCGTCCGCCCGCTAAACTGCCACTTCCGGCCCTTTCGTTTTATAAATCACGGGTTTTAGGTGTCCAGGCAGATCCCCGGGGACGCGGCCCTCGTGCTGCAGGTGAAAAAAAAAGCTATAGGTCGAATAATGTAATTTTCAGAATTTTTTAAAATTTATATGAAAAAGCGCCTTGTAAAATTTTTATTACTATGTTCAATTTATGTGTTAATTTGGCCTAAAAAAGGGGTCCAGATCTTTAATTATGGACGTGCCAGGGCGGGATCCCTAATATAATCCTCCTCCTCCACAAAAGATTGTTAGGTTAGGTTAGGTTTAGGTTAGGTTAGGTTAGGTTAGGTTAGGTTAGCTCGTTTTTTCAGTTTTTCGTGATTATCTCGAGAAGTACTTATCGGAGAGAAGAGCACGATACGTCAAAAGTCGCGTCTCGTAAGGGCGCACACGCTGGAGCCGAAAGATGAGCAGGTCTCAATATAAAAAGATGATGATGGTGATGATTATGTTTCACCGACGTAGTGTTGGGTCCTGTGGGTTCCAGTATTCTCGGATTCGGGATTGCGACCCCTCAGCTGATTCGCGACGATGAGCTCTCTCCGATAGTGCCAAAATTTATTATATAAAATCAGATATGTTTCTCAAAAACAGTACTTTCGTCCGCCCGCTAAACTGCCACTTCCGGCCCTTTCGTTTTATAAATCACGGGTTTTAGGTGTCCAGGCAGATCCCCGGGGACGCGGCCCTCGTGCTGCAGGTGAAAAAAAAAGCTATAGGTCGAATAATGTAATTTTCAGAATTTTTTAAAATTTATATGAAAAAGCGCCTTGTAAAATTTTATTACTATGTTCAATTTATGTGTTAATTTGGCCTAAAAAAGGGGTCCAGATCTTTAATTATGGACGTGCCAGGGCGGGATCCCTAATATAATCCTCCTCCTCCACAAAAGATTGTTAGGTTAGGTTAGGTTTAGGTTAGGTTAGGTTAGGTTAGGTTAGGTTAGCTCGTTTTTTCAGTTTTTCGTGATTATCTCGAGAAGTACTTATCGGAGAGAGGAGCACGATACGTCAAAAGTCGCGTCTCGTAAGGGCGCACACGCTGGAGCCGAAAGATGAGCAGGTCTCAATATAAAAAGATGATGATGGTGATGATTATGTTTCACCGACGTAGTGTTGGGTCCTGTGGGTTCCAGTATTCTCGGATTCGGGATTGCGACCCCTCGGCTGATTCGCGACGATGAGCTCTCTCCGATAGTGCCAAAATTTATTATATAAAATCAGATATGTTCCTCAAAAACAGTACTTTCGTCCGCCCGCTAAACTGCCACTTCCGGCCCTTTCGTTTTATAAATCACGGGTTTTAGGTGTCCAGGCAGATCCCCGGGGACGCGGCCCTCGTGCTGCAGGTGAAAAAAAAAGCTATAGGTCGAATAATGTAATTTTCAGAATTTTTTAAAATTTATATGAAAAAGCGCCTTGTAAAATTTTATTACTATGTTCAATTTATGTGTTAATTTGGCCTAAAAAAGGGGTCCAGATCTTTAATTATGGACGTGCCAGGGCGGGATCCCTAATATAATCCTCCTCCTCCACAAAAGATTGTTAGGTTAGGTTAGGTTTAGGTTAGGTTAGGTTAGGTTAGGTTAGCTCGTTTTTTCAGTTTTTCGTGATTATCTCGAGAAGTACTTATCGGAGAGAGGAGCACGATACGTCAAAAGTCGCGTCTCGTAAGGGCGCACACGCTGGAGCCGAAAGATGAGCAGGTCTCAATATAAAAAGATGATGATGGTGATGATTATGTTTCACCGACGTAGTGTTGGGTCCTGTGGGTTCCAGTATTCTCGGATTCGGGATTGCGACCCCTCGGCTGATTCGCGACGATGAGCTCTCTCCGATAGTGCCAAAATTTATTATATAAAATCAGATATGTTCCTCAAAAACAGTACTTTCGTCCGCCCGCTAAACTGCCACTTCCGGCCCTTTCGTTTTATAAATCACGGGTTTTAGGTGTCCAGGCAGATCCCCGGGGACGCGGCCCTCGTGCTGCAGGTGAAAAAAAAAGCTATAGGTCGAATAATGTAATTTTCAGAATTTTTTAAAATTTATATGAAAAAGCGCCTTGTAAAATTTTATTACTATGTTCAATTTATGTGTTAATTTGGCCTAAAAAAGGGGTCCAGATCTTTAATTATGGACGTGCCAGGGCGGGATCCCTAATATAATCCTCCTCCTCCACAAAAGATTGTTAGGTTAGGTTAGGTTTAGGTTAGGTTAGGTTAGGTTAGGTTAGCTCGTTTTTTCAGTTTTTCGTGATTATCTCGAGAAGTACTTATCAGAGAGAGGAGCACGATACGTCAAAAGTCGCGTCTCGTAAGGGCGCACACGCTGGAGCCGAAAGATGAGCAGGTCTCAATATAAAAAGATGATGATGGTGATGATTATGTTTCACCGACGTAGTGTTGGGTCCTGTGGGTTCCAGTATTCTCGGATTCGGGATTGCGACCCCTCGGCTGATTCGCGACGATGAGCTCTCTCCGATATTGCCAAAATTTATTATATAAAATCAGATATGTTCCTCAAAAACAGTACTTTCGTCCGCCCGCTAAACTGCCACTTCCGGCCCTTTCGTTTTATAAATCACGGGTTTTAGGTGTCCAGGCAGATCCCCGGGGACGCGGCCCTCGTGCTGCAGGTGAAAAAAAAGCTATAGGTCGAATAATGTAATTTTCAGAATTTTTTAAAATTTATATGAAAAAGCGCCTTGTAAAATTTTATTACTATGTTCAATTTATGTGTTAATTTGGCCTAAAAAAGGGGTCCAGATCTTTAATTATGGACGTGCCAGGGCGGGATCCCTAATATAATCCTCCTCCTCCACAAAAGATTGTTAGGTTAGGTTAGGTTTAGGTTAGGTTAGGTTAGGTTAGCTCGTTTTTTCAGTTTTTCGTGATTATCTCGAGAAGTACTTATCAGAGAGAGGAGCACGATACGTCAAAAGTCGCGTCTCGTAAGGGCGCACACGCTGGAGCCGAAAGATGAGCAGGTCTCAATATAAAAAGATGATGATGGTGATGATTATGTTTCACCGACGTAGTGTTGGGTCCTGTGGGTTCCAGTATTCTCGGATTCGGGATTGCGACCCCTCGGCTGATTCGCGACGATGAGCTCTCTCCGATATTGCCAAAATTTATTATATAAAATCAGATATGTTCCTCAAAAACAGTACTTTCGTCCGCCCGCTAAACTGCCACTTCCGGCCCTTTCGTTTTATAAATCACGGGTTTTAGGTGTCCAGGCAGATCCCCGGGGACGCGGCCCTCGTGCTGCAGGTGAAAAAAAAAGCTATAGGTCGAATAATGTAATTTTCAGAATTTTTTAAAATTTATATGAAAAAGCGCCTTGTAAAATTTTATTACTATGTTCAATTTATGTGTTAATTTGGCCTAAAAAAGGGGTCCAGATCTTTAATTATGGACGTGCCAGGGCGGGATCCCTAATATAATCCTCCTCCTCCACAAAAGATTGTTAGGTTAGGTTAGGTTTAGGTTAGGTTAGGTTAGGTTAGGTTAGGTTAGGTTAGCTCGTTTTTTCAGTTTTTCGTGATTATCTCGAGAAGTACTTATCGGAGAGAGGAGCACGATACGTCAAAAGTCGCGTCTCGTAAGGGCGCACACGCTGGAGCCGAAAGATGAGCAGGTCTCAATATAAAAAGATGATGATGGTGATGATTATGTTTCACCGACGTAGTGTTGGGTCCTGTGGGTTCCAGTATTCTCGGATTCGGGATTGCGACCCCTCGGCTGATTCGCGACGATGAGCTCTCTCCGATAGTGCCAAAATTTATTATATAAAATCAGATATGTTCCTCAAAAACAGTACTTTCGTCCGCCCGCTAAACTGCCACTTCCGGCCCTTTCGTTTTATAAATCACGGGTTTTAGGTGTCCAGGCAGATCCCCGGGGACGCGGCCCTCGTGCTGCAGGTGAAAAAAAAAAGCTATAGGTCGAATAATGTAATTTTCAGAATTTTTTAAAATTTATATGAAAAAGCGCCTTGTAAAATTTTATTACTATGTTCAATTTATGTGTTAATTTGGCCTAAAAAAGGGGTCCAGATCTTTAATTATGGACGTGCCAGGGCGGGATCCCTAATATAATCCTCCTCCTCCACAAAAGATTGTTAGGTTAGGTTAGGTTTAGGTTAGGTTAGGTTAGGTTAGGTTAGGTTAGGTTAGCTCGTTTTTTCAGTTTTTCGTGATTATCTCGAGAAGTACTTATCGGAGAGAGGAGCACGATACGTCAAAAGTCGCGTCTCGTAAGGGCGCACACGCTGGAGCCGAAAGATGAGCAGGTCTCAATATAAAAAGATGATGATGGTGATGATTATGTTTCACCGACGTAGTGTTGGGTCCTGTGGGTTCCAGTATTCTCGGATTCGGGATTGCGACCCCTCGGCTGATTCGCGACGATGAGCTCTCTCCGATAGTGCCAAAATTTATTATATAAAATCAGATATGTTTCTCAAAAACAGTACTTTCGTCCGCCCGCTAAACTGCCACTTCCGGCCCTTTCGTTTTATAAATCACGGGTTTTAGGTGTCCAGGCAGATCCCCGGGGACGCGGCCCTCGTGCTGCAGGTGAAAAAAAAAGCTATAGGTCGAATAATGTAATTTTCAGAATTTTTTAAAATTTATATGAAAAAGCGCCTTGTAAAATTTTTATTACTATGTTCAATTTATGTGTTAATTTGGCCTAAAAAAGGGGTCCAGATCTTTAATTATGGACGTGCCAGGGCGGGATCCCTAATATAATCCTCCTCCTCCACAAAAGATTGTTAGGTTAGGTTAGGTTTAGGTTAGGTTAGGTTAGGTTAGGTTAGCTCGTTTTTTCAGTTTTTCGTGATTATCTCGAGAAGTACTTATCGGAGAGAGGAGCACGATACGTCAAAAGTCGCGTCTCGTAAGGGCGCACACGCTGGAGCCGAAAGATGAGCAGGTCTCAATATAAAAAGATGATGATGGTGATGATTATGTTTCACCGACGTAGTGTTGGGTCCTGTGGGTTCCAGTATTCTCGGATTCGGGATTGCGACCCCTCGGCTGATTCGCGACGATGAGCTCTCTCCGATAGTGCCAAAATTTATTATATAAAATCAGATATGTTCCTCAAAAACAGTACTTTCGTCCGCCCGCTAAACTGCCACTTCCGGCCCTTTCGTTTTATAAATCACGGGTTTTAGGTGTCCAGGCAGATCCCCGGGGACGCGGCCCTCGTGCTGCACGTGAAAAAAAAAGCTATAGGTCGAATAATGTAATTTTCAGAATTTTTTAAAATTTATATGAAAAAGCGCCTTGTAAAATTTTATTACTATGTTCAATTTATGTGTTAATTTGGCCTAAAAAAGGGGTCCAGATCTTTAATTATGGACGTGCCAGGGCGGGATCCCTAATATAATCCTCCTCCTCCACAAAAGATTGTTAGGTTAGGTTAGGTTTAGGTTAGGTTAGGTTAGGTTAGCTCGTTTTTTCAGTTTTTCGTGATTATCTCGAGAAGTACTTATCAGAGAGAGGAGCACGATACGTCAAAAGTCGCGTCTCGTAAGGGCGCACACGCTGGAGCCGAAAGATGAGCAGGTCTCAATATAAAAAGATGATGATGGTGATGATTATGTTTCACCGACGTAGTGTTGGGTCCTGTGGGTTCCAGTATTCTCGGATTCGGGATTGCGACCCCTCGGCTGATTCGCGACGATGAGCTCTCTCCGATATTGCCAAAATTTATTATATAAAATCAAATATGTTCCTCAAAAACAGTACTTTCGTCCGCCCGCTAAACTGCCACTTCCGGCCCTTTCGTTTTATAAATCACGGGTTTTAGGTGTCCAGGCAGATCCCCGGGGACGCGGCCCTCGTGCTGCAGGTGAAAAAAAAAGCTATAGGTCGAATAATGTAATTTTCAGAATTTTTTAAAATTTATATGAAAAAGCGCCTTGTAAAATTTTATTACTATGTTCAATTTATGTGTTAATTTGGCCTAAAAAAGGGGTCCAGATCTTTAATTATGGACGTGCCAGGGCGGGATCCCTAATATAATCCTCCTCCTCCACAAAAGATTGTTAGGTTAGGTTAGGTTTAGGTTAGGTTAGGTTAGGTTAGGTTAGCTCGTTTTTTCAGTTTTTCGTGATTATCTCGAGAAGTACTTATCAGAGAGAGGAGCACGATACGTCAAAAGTCGCGTCTCGTAAGGGCGCACACGCTGGAGCCGAAAGATGAGCAGGTCTCAATATAAAAAGATGATGATGGTGATGATTATGTTTCACCGACGTAGTGTTGGGTCCTGTGGGTTCCAGTATTCTCGGATTCGGGATTGCGACCCCTCGGCTGATTCGCGACGATGAGCTCTCTCCGATAGTGCCAAAATTTATTATATAAAATCAGATATGTTCCTCAAAAACAGTACTTTCGTCCGCCCGCTAAACTGCCACTTCCGGCCCTTTCGTTTTATAAATCACGGGTTTTAGGTGTCCAGGCAGATCCCCGGGGACGCGGCCCTCGTGCTGCAGGTGAAAAAAAAAGCTATAGGTCGAATAATGTAATTTTCAGAATTTTTTAAAATTTATATGAAAAAGCGCCTTGTAAAATTTTATTACTATGTTCAATTTATGTGTTAATTTGGCCTAAAAAAGGGGTCCAGATCTTTAATTATGGACGTGCCAGGGCGGGATCCCTAATATAATCCTCCTCCTCCACAAAAGATTGTTAGGTTAGGTTAGGTTTAGGTTAGGTTAGGTTAGGTTAGGTTAGGTTAGGTTAGGTTAGGTTAGGTTAGGTTAGGTTAGGTTAGGTTAGGTTAGGTTAGGTTAGGTTAGGTTAGGTTAGGTTAGGTTAGGTTAGGTTAGGTTAGGTTAGGTTAGGTTAGGTTAGGTTAGGTTAGGTTAGGTTAGGTTAGGTTAGGTTGGGGTGCGAAGTTGGTCTCACCTCCTCGTGGTGCACCCTGGGCAACAATAGGCAGCAATGTCTCTTTTTTTAGGCATTGCTGGCTATTGGCGAAGAGGACCAACAATTCCTTCTCCCACATTCCCTTTACCTTGCATTCCCGTCTTGCTTCTCTCATCCCTCCTCAGTCATTACTCTCACTCCTACCCCATCCCCACTTACTCCCGTCTTCCCCAATTCCAGGCTACATGTGTTAGGTTATTTTGTTAGGGATTTTATGTTAGGTTAGGTTAGGATGATGAATGCTCTCTTCTATCTCTATTCCCCCCTTCTTCTTCTTTATGTCTTTTGTTCTTCTTCTCCCCCCTTTATTCACTTCCCCCTTTTCTTCATTCTTCAATCCCAGCGAGAAGTATGTAAATTTGATGAAAGCTAAAAAACCACGATGCAAGCACAACTCAAAGATGTAGTACCCCAGGAGGGTACCGGCCGCTCCGCGGCCGGAGAATCCCTCCACCGGTCCTCGGACCGGTGCAGCCCCACGTTCTCTGGGGGGGGCAAAGTTGCGCTTGGCGGTAGGGCCGATTCCCCTACCGCACCGACGACCCAGGCATCCATAATGGACCCCGATTTCAGCATGCGAGTGGCTCGCGTTATATGCGAGCGCTTGGAAGACTCTGACTCCGGTCAGAGTCTGGTGACGGTAGGCTCCACGTCTACAACGGAGCGAAAACGCTCTTATAAGAGCGCGCAGTCTTCTGACTGTGACACAGATGGGGAGACACCTGCTAAGACCTTGGTGCTCCCCCAACGTGGCAGAGGTCGCCCCCCAACCCATGGGAAACACGTGGGACTGTGGGAGGCGAAGAAAAAGCTCATCGCCGAGCAGAAGGAGGCAGAGGAGCTGCAGGCCCGGCGAGAGCTTCTGGAGACGGCGCGCAACGCGCGCCCAAGACAGACGTCGCGACTCTCCGCAACGTCCACCGACGAGGAAAATCAGTCGGCATATGCCAGGGCGGAGAGGGTTCGCAAGAACGTTGGCCTCGTGAAGGACCTCTTCACGAAGTCAAAAAACGTGAAGGGAACGGTCATTCACGAGGGGAAGACCCTCCTGGATGAAATCTTGGTCGACATGGAGGTCATGAAGTCCTCCACAGTGAACGACGAGCTCAGGAAGTTGAACTCCGAAAATACTCGTCTAAGGAGTGAGCTGCAGGAGCTGCGAGAGGACTACGCCGCACTCCGCGCAGAAATAAGAGAATATAACAGGCAGGGTCTTCTGCTGCCTCACGCCAGAGACCCTGCTCACCCGGACGAGACACAGCCCCACGACCTCGCCGAGATCCGCTCGGTATTAAGCGAGGTCGTGGGCACCATGAAGGACATGCAGCGGCGGTACGACGTGCTGGAGGGCAAGCTCCTGCGACCGCCGTTGCAGCATGAGAGGGCGCCTCCCGCGGCGAAGAAAGCCGTGCGAAAGGCAAAGCCCAAGCCGGCAGACGACGCCGCAGAAGACGTCCTCACGACCGATATAGACGCACCGGGGCCCAGCCTCAACCCCAACCCCAAACCCACCAAAGGTAAGGGGAAGGGGAAGAAGAGCCGCCCCGTTGCAGACCTAGAAGTGACATCTCTGGAGGCACCCCCACCACCTCCAACTTCGACCCAGCCCGCCGGTACCGAGGGCGACTGGTCAGAGGTGGTGAAGAGGGGCAAGCCCTCCAGACAGAAAAAAGTGGACAGGGGCCCTTCCAAAGCGCCTCCTCCCCAGAAGGGAAAACCAGCGCGGAAACTCAAGATCCGGCCACCCAAAACGGCCGGAGTGATCCTGCAGCTGACGCCCCAGGCAATAGAGAGAGGCGTAACGTTCAAGACGATCCTGGAGGAGTCGCGAGGAGAGGTGCACGGCCATCTGATCGGCCTCGGCCTACGCGATATAGCCATTAGAGGCACGCTCACCGACGCGCGCATCATTCGCCTGCCCGGTGAGCCCAAGGAGGCAGAGGAGAAGGCAGATGCCCTCCTCGAGGTACTAAAGGAGATCCTCCCAGCGGAGGACGTGAAGGTCTCGCGGCCATACAAACGCGCAGACCTAAAGTTCACGGGCCTCGACGACTCCGTCAACTGGGAGGACTTCAAGAGCGCAATAGCCATGGTGGGAGGCTGCCCGGAGGAGCAAGTCCGGGCCAGCCAAATTAAAATGACGCGGTTCGGCCTCGGAACGTCCTGGGTAACTTGCCCAGCCACCGCGGCCCAAAACATCCTGGAGAGAGGGCTAAGGATCGGCTGGGCCAAGCCCCAGATCCGCCTGCTGGAGCCCCGCGTGCTCCGGTGTTACCGTTGCCTGGAACCCGGGCACGTGGGGCAAGCGTGTAAAGCGACCACGAACCGCAGTGGTCGCTGCTTCAGATGTGGCCAGCCCGGGCACAAAGCCCAGGGCTGCGAGGCCCAGCCTCGATGTTGTGTGTGCGCTGACGCCGGCAAGCGGGCTGGCCACCGGCTCGGCAGCGCGGCCTGCGCAGCGGCCAAGAGGCCCATCAAGAGGCCTCCGGGCAAAGTGAGGAAGCCTCCCGCCACCGCCGACGACATTCCACCGTCACAGGCGCGCGTGGAGCCCATGGAGAGGGAGGCCTCGCCAGCAGCGGCACCTAAGTCGCTGCTTGGCAAAATTCGCCTCGAGGGGAGCGTCGGGTAACGAGCCTGAGGGGGCCGTTGCCTGACTTTCAAGCTCCAGTGGTGTTGTGTGTGCTTCCGCGCACCACTAGGCGTTGGTTGAGGATTCTTCCTCCCGATTGTGGAGAAGCCCACAGGGCGGATCGCGCGTCAGCCCTTTTGGAGGTCCTCGGTGTGCCCGGGGGTTGGCGTAGACGCGAGTGGAGAAGCACCCCGGGGGTTTTAGTCGGTAAGAGTCCGGCATACCGGGGGAGTGGCCCTCACCACTCCCCTGACGATCCAATGCAGGATTTCCCCCGGGTTAACAAAAAAAAAAAAAAAAAAAAAGGTTAGGTTAGGTTAGGTTAGGTTAGGTTAGGTTAGGTTAGGTTAGGTTAGGTTAGGTTAGGTTAGGTTAGGTTAGGTTAGGTTAGGTTAGGTTAGGTTAGGTTAGGTTAGGTTAGGTTAGGTTAGGTTAGGTTAGGTTAGGTTAGGTTAGGTTAGGTTAGGTTAGGTTAGGTTAGGTTAGGTTAGGTTAGGTTAGGTTAGGTTAGGTTAGGTTAGGTTAGGTTAGGTTAGGTTAGGTTAGGTTAGGTTAGGTTAGGTTAGGTTAGGTTAGGTTAGGTTAGGTTAGGTTAGGTTAGGTTAGGTTAGGTTAGGTTAGGTTAGGTTAGGTTAGGTTAGGTTAGGTTAGGTTAGGTTAGGTTAGGTTAGGTTAGGTTAGGTTAGGTTAGGTTAGGTTAGGTTAGGTTAGGTTAGGTTAGGTTAGGTTAGGTTAGGTTAGGTTAGGTTAGGTTAGGTTAGGTTAGGTTAGGTTAGGTTAGGTTAGGTTAGGTTAGGTTAGGTTAGGTTAGGTTAGGTTAGGTTAGGTTAGGTTAGGTTAGGTTAGGTTAGGTTAGGTTAGGTTAGGTTAGGTTAGGTTAGGTTAGGTTAGGTTAGGTTAGGTTAGGTTAGGTTAGGTTAGGTTAGGTTAGGTTAGGTTAGGTTAGGTTAGGTTAGGTTAGGTTAGGTTAGGTTAGGTTAGGTTAGGTTAGGTTAGGTTAGGTTAGGTTAGGTTAGGTTAGGTTAGGTTAGGTTAGGTTAGGTTAGGTTAGGTTAGGTTAGGTTAGGTTAGGTTAGGTTAGGTTAGGTTAGGTTAGGTTAGGTTAGGTTAGGTTAGGTTAGGTTAGGTTAGGTTAGGTTAGGTTAGGTTAGGTTAGGTTAGGTTAGGTTAGGTTAGGTTAGGTTAGGTTAGGTTAGGTTAGGTTAGGTTAGGTTAGGTTAGGTTAGGTTAGGTTAGGTTAGGTTAGGTTAGGTTAGGTTAGGTTAGGTTAGGTAGGTTAGGTTAGGTTAGGTTAGGTTAGGTTAGGTTAGGTTAGGTTAGGTTAGGTTAGGTTAGGTTAGGTTAGGTTAGGTTAGGTTAGGTTAGGTTAGGTTAGGTTAGGTTAGGTTAGGTTAGGTTAGGTTAGGTTAGGTTAGGTTAGGTTAGGTTAGGTTAGGTTAGGTTAGGTTAGGTTAGGTTAGGTTAGGTTAGGTTAGGTTAGGTTAGGTTAGGTTAGGTTAGGTTAGGTTAGGTTAGGTTAGGTTAGGTTAGGTTAGGTTAGGTTAGGTTAGGTTAGGTTAGGTTAGGTTAGGTTAGGTTAGGTTAGGTTAGGTTAGGTTAGGTTAGGTTAGGTTAGGTTAGGTTAGGTTAGGTTAGGTTAGGTTAGGTTAGGTTAGGTTAGGTTAGGTTAGGTTAGGTTAGGTTAGGTTAGGTTAGGTTAGGTTAGGTTAGGTTAGGTTAGGTTAGGTTAGGTTAGGTTAGGTTAGGTTAGGTTAGGTTAGGTTAGGTTAGGTTAGGTTAGGTTAGGTTAGGTTAGGTTAGGTTAGGTTAGGTTAGGTTAGGTTAGGTTAGGTTAGGTTAGGTTAGGTTAGGTTAGGTTAGGTTAGGTTAGGTTAGGTTAGGTTAGGTTAGGTTAGGTTAGGTTAGGTTAGGTTAGGTTAGGTTAGGTTAGGTTAGGTTAGGTTAGGTTAGGTTAGGTTAGGTTAGGTTAGGTTAGGTTAGGTTAGGTTAGGTTAGGTTAGGTTAGGTTAGGTTAGGTTAGGTTAGGTTAGGTTAGGTTAGGTTAGGTTAGGTTAGGTTAGGTTAGGTTAGGTTAGGTTAGGTTAGGTTAGGTTAGGTTAGGTTAGGTTAGGTTAGGTTAGGTTAGGTTAGGTTAGGTTAGGTTAGGTTAGGTTAGGTTAGGTTAGGTTAGGTTAGGTTAGGTTAGGTTAGGTTAGGTTAGGTTAGGTTAGGTTAGGTTAGGTTAGGTTAGGTTAGGTTAGGTTAGGTTAGGTTAGGTTAGGTTAGGTTAGGTTAGGTTAGGTTAGGTTAGGTTAGGTTAGGTTAGGTTAGGTTAGGTTAGGTTAGGTTAGGTTAGGTTAGGTTAGGTTAGGTTAGGTTAGGTTAGGTTAGGTTAGGTTAGGTTAGGTTAGGTTAGGTTAGGTTAGGTTAGGTTAGGTTAGGTTAGGTTAGGTTAGGTTAGGTTAGGTTAGGTTAGGTTAGGTTAGGTTAGGTTAGGTTAGGTTAGGTTAGGTTAGGTTAGGTTAGGTTAGGTTAGGTTAGGTTAGGTTAGGTTAGGTTAGGTTAGGTTAGGTTAGGTTAGGTTAGGTTAGGTTAGGTTAGGTTAGGTTAGGTTAGGTTAGGTTAGGTTAGGTTAGGTTAGGTTAGGTTAGGTTAGGTTAGGTTAGGTTAGGTTAGGTTAGGTTAGGTTAGGTTAGGTTAGGTTAGGTTAGGTTAGGTTAGGTTAGGTTAGGTTAGGTTAGGTTAGGTTAGGTTAGGTTAGGTTAGGTTAGGTTAGGTTAGGTTAGGTTAGGTTAGGTTAGGTTAGGTAGTAGGTTAGGTTAGGTTAGGTTAGGTTAGGTTAGGTTAGGTTAGGTTAGGTTAGGTTAGGTTAGGTTAGGTTAGGTTAGGTTAGGTTAGGTTAGGTTAGGTTAGGTTAGGTTAGGTTAGGTTAGGTTAGGTTAGGTTAGGTTAGGTTAGGTTAGGTTAGGTTAGGTTAGGTTAGGTTAGGTTAGGTTAGGTTAGGTTAGGTTAGGTTAGGTTAGGTTAGGTTAGGTTAGGTTAGGTTAGGTTAGGTTAGGTTAGGTTAGGTTAGGTTAGGTTAGGTTAGGTTAGGTTAGGTTAGGTTAGGTTAGGTTAGGTTAGGTTAGGTTAGGTTAGGTTAGGTTAGGTTAGGTTAGGTTAGGTTAGGTTAGGTTAGGTTAGGTTAGGTTAGGTTAGGTTAGGTTAGGTTAGGTTAGGTTAGGTTAGGTTAGGTTAGGTTAGGTTAGGTTAGGTTAGGTTAGGTTAGGTTAGGTTAGGTTAGGTTAGGTTAGGTTAGGTTAGGTTAGGTTAGGTTAGGTTAGGTTAGGTTAGGTTAGGTTAGGTTAGGTTAGGTTAGGTTAGGTTAGGTTAGGTTAGGTTAGGTTAGGTTAGGTTAGGTTAGGTTAGGTTAGGTTAGGTTAGGTTAGGTTAGGTTAGGTTAGGTTAGGTTAGGTTAGGTTAGGTTAGGTTAGGTTAGGTTAGGTTAGGTTAGGTTAGGTTAGGTTAGGTTAGGTTAGGTTAGGTTAGGTTAGGTTAGGTTAGGTTAGGTTAGGTTAGGTTAGGTTAGGTTAGGTTAGGTTAGGTTAGGTTAGGTTAGGTTAGGTTAGGTTAGGTTAGGTTAGGTTAGGTTAGGTTAGGTTAGGTTAGGTTAGGTTAGGTTAGGTTAGGTTAGGTTAGGTTAGGTTAGGTTAGGTTAGGTTAGGTTAGGTTAGGTTAGGTTAGGTTAGGTTAGGTTAGGTTAGGTTAGGTTAGGTTAGGTTAGGTTAGGTTAGGTTAGGTTAGGTTAGGTTAGGTTAGGTTAGGTTAGGTTAGGTTAGGTTAGGTTAGGTTAGGTTAGGTTAGGTTAGGTTAGGTTAGGTTAGGTTAGGTTAGGTTAGGTTAGGTTAGGTTAGGTTAGGTTAGGTTAGGTTAGGTTAGGTTAGGTTAGGTTAGGTTAGGTTAGGTTAGGTTAGGTTAGGTTAGGTTAGGTTAGGTTAGGTTAGGTTAGGTTAGGTTAGGTTAGGTTAGGTTAGGTTAGGTTAGGTTAGGTTAGGTTAGGTTAGGTTAGGTTAGGTTAGGTTAGGTTAGGTTAGGTTAGGTTAGGTTAGGTTAGGTTAGGTTAGGTTAGGTTAGGTTAGGTTAGGTTAGGTTAGGTTAGGTTAGGTTAGGTTAGGTTAGGTTAGGTTAGGTTAGGTTAGGTTAGGTTAGGTTAGGTTAGGTTAGGTTAGGTTAGGTTAGGTTAGGTTAGGTTAGGTTAGGTTAGGTTAGGTTAGGTTAGGTTAGGTTAGGTTAGGTTAGGTTAGGTTAGGTTAGGTTAGGTTAGGTTAGGTTAGGTTAGGTTAGGTTAGGTTAGGTTAGGTTAGGTTAGGTTAGGTTAGGTTAGGTTAGGTTAGGTTAGGTTAGGTTAGGTTAGGTTAGGTTAGGTTAGGTTAGGTTAGGTTAGGTTAGGTTAGGTTAGGTTAGGTTAGGTTAG
>JAUDJH010000082.1:30000-39733 GCA_036320925.1 Automeris io
CATGCACTTGTAGCACTGGAGTACCGGGGATTGGTCCACCGCCAGCACCACCTGGTAGCCGAGGCGTAGCCTTCGGCCCTCCAGGCGGCCCCAAAGCGCCGGACCAACCTCCAGCACCACATGCTGCAGCCCGTCTCTACGCCCCCTGATTCTCCGAACAACCCTTATGCTTCTCTGATCTGCAGGGATGCCCTTCAGCAGGTCCTCATTCTGCTTGGCCAGGGCCTCCTGCAACCTGACATCTGTCAGGTCCGGAGTAACCCCGACCAGCCTGATCAGTGGATTTTTAGCTTTGGGGGCCACCACTGTCATGCGACCCATTTCAGTGATGGCCTTCCCAAGCCTATCTCTGTCCGTTGTGGACGCCAACGAGATGGCGACCCGGCTGTCTCGGCACTTTCTAATGCCGTGCACCCCAATCCCCATCCCGATGACGTCCACTTCCTTTTTAACTTTATCAATGACCTGCTCAGCCGACAACGGGTCCAGGGCCTCCACGAGCAGCGTGTGTCGTGGCGTTGCCACCACGCTGCTATAGGACCTCATGAATCCCGCTGCCGCCCCTGCAGGTCCCTTAATCCGTGAACTTTCCTCTGCCGTCAGTCCCCGGCCCACACTCCCGATCTCCCCCCTCTCCCTCAACTCCCTTCCCTCCTGGCTGGACGACTCCAGCACTTCCCGGATGGGTTCAAGGGCCTGTACAACAGTGTCTTTAGACACCTGTATGTCGCTCCTGGCCTGCCCCACCCGGTCCACCGCCTCCCGAGCAGCCGCTGTCGCCAAGGACGCCTCAGCCTTCAGTTCCGCGATCTCCCCCCTGATGGCGGGGAGATTCGCTACCTCCGTACTGATTGTCCCCAGCATAACAGCGAGCTCCTCGGACCGCGAGGACATTACCGAGATCGCCCCCTCCAGTGCCCCCAGATCCCCCCCCATGCTTGTCCTTGTCACCCCCTCCAAGATTTCCCCCCCCATTTTTTGCACCTTCTTCCTAATATACTTGACGCTCTCAATCGGCCCGGACAGTTCCGTTTCGAGCCAATCGCGAACGCCATCAATCGCCCTATATAAATTCTTATTTGACTCTAACAGCTCCTGGGTCATTGCGAGTTTCTGATGCAGCTCCGCGATCTCGGCTGCATGAGCTCGCTCCACCCGGAGCAACTCCTCTTTCGCCTTGGCCTTCTCCTCCTCCAGTTCCGCCTTCCTCCGCGACCTGGATTCGGAGACCGCCATAACAACCTCATACATGCCCTGAAGGGACGCCAACACCGCCACCTTACACTCGCGCTTCATGTTCCCAGCCCCCTCCAGGGCCTCCCTGCCCTCAAGGAGCAGTTGGTTGGCCATGGAGGGAGCTAGATCTATGCTCGTTCCGGTCTTCCTCCGGGAAGTACCGGGGAGATAGCTTAATCGATGGTCGCCCACTTTCGGTCCCGGCTGTGGCTCCAGAGCAACAGGCTCCGATCCAAGAACACTGGTCGCCGGTTCCCGCTCTCCCCCATCCGATCCAGAGATCGGAGAGGAGGGCTTTACCTTTGCCTCTCTCTCTATCTTTGCCCTTGATCGAGCAAGCGCCACAGACCCGAGATCTGTAGATTCCGGCTTAATTTGTCTCGACATTTTGTAACAATATATAATAAGTGACAACTAATATTCTATTTCAGGTGGTGACAGCAGGAGGAAAAACAGGATAGGAAGGAATAGCCACTGAGGATGAAGAGGACAACGAGCAACGACCGGACACAAGGAGAAGACTGGAAGAAGACCCAACTCAGGTATGTACACCTACTTAATTTTTTAAGAACATTAACTTTCACTAGTTTAACAATTTATAATAACATCACCTACTTTTTAGCTCATGCTATTCCCTAAAAGTTTACTATAATACTACTGTACACACAAAATCCCCCATTTAAGTTCCGAAAAAATTTTTTGGTCGGATTGGTCAAACCCTGGTCAACAGATTACACCGGACAGTTCTTACTATATACCTAAAATCCCCCATTTAAATTTCTGAGGAGTTTTGGTCAGGTTGGTCAATCGTTGGTCAGCCGACCAAACTAGACGATAGAGGCAGTCCGGGGCTATCTTTTACAGAAAACCGCAAGTCCCTACGGCCAATAGTCAGGGAGATACGGAATGGCTAAATTTTTGTCAGAAGCAAGAGTTTCACCAAAATGTTTGGCAAAAAATGTCAAAAAATTCTAGCTCCCCGACTATTGGTCGCAGAAAGGCGTGCGAGGGCTCATTTGACTCGGCTCGGGGAGGCGCTTACGATGCGCTATAGAAAAATTTTTTGATCCCAACTGGTGCGTAAGACCCCCCTTCAATTTATACACGTGACCCCGCAACCGCAACTCGGATAATTGACTCAGGACACAAATAACAAAAATTGGCCAAAAAATGGCAATCCCGCCAAAACCCACAAAATGGGGGTCTCGCGAGAGTGCACACCGTTAGAGTAAGTGCCCCGAAAACCACAAGTCTCTACGACCAGTAGATCCCAAGATAATCAACTTTGAAATTTCGGTGCAAAATCCAATATGGCGGACGAAAAATGAGGATAAATTAAATTTACACTTTTCTCAGGACCTACCTGTCGCAGACCCCTCGAGTTTGGGTTCAAATTAGATGTCTCGAGAAGCTACATATAACAATAAACACACAGCACAGATAAAAACAGTCTAGACACATTAATCATTAAAAAACAGAAAACACAAGGTAAACAAAAACAGAAAAACCCTAATAAAAATTTGAATGTTTCAGGTTCGGCCACGTTTGCAGTGCAGATCGATGCCCAGTGGCCCCGCAGTACTGGATATGCTGTCACGCGCTTTCCGGGACAATACGGTGAAGTAGAATTAAGGTGTAAAGTTTAACCTGGACTGTGGTACTAATTTGATATGTCCCTCCTACTTCACAGCAACTTCCTATCTTGGCGATGTTCAGCTGTAATGTTCTCCTCACAACACCCCTTGTAGCGCTTTTGGTAAATGTTCAGTATCACCTTCACAGACCTGTCCTCTGATACAACAATCCGCTGATTGTAGAGGTCTACCAAGTTTGGACGGCGATAACTTTCTTCCTATACAAGTTATGAGGACGGCGAAAACACAGTGATGCTCAGTGAACAGAGAACCAACCTCTGATGAACACGGCAGGACTCCAACTACAGCGGTTCAGGATCTGGTGGAACACCCAACCACCAAAAAGTGAAGCTAACTTCCAGGATACAGGTGCTGGAGTGATGGCGCTTTTTTACCCTTGTAGAGCACGCGAAGAGTAGTCTTTTGATGATTTTCACTACTCCGAGCTCCTGGTAGTTTCGCAGAAAATTGCACTTTTTACCAAAATTTTTTGAAAAATTCACTAAATTGTTAATAACTCTTCCGACACATGTGCTAGCGAGATGGAACAAATTTTCCCAGATGCGCCACGTCACGCCCGATCCAACAACACCAAGAACACTGTGATCCGACTTGAATTGCCACTTCCACGAATTTTTTATTGCGGAGCGCCTCGGAACCGATCCGTCCGCCACGAGTTTTGGCACGAGACTGGTTAGGTTAGGTTAGGTTAGGTTAGGTTAGGTTAGGTTAGGTTAGGTTAGGTTAGGTTAGGTTAGGTTAGGTTAGGTTAGGTTAGGTTAGGTTAGGTTAGGTTAGGTTAGGTTAGGTTAGGTTAGGTTAGGTTAGGTTAGGTTAGGTTAGGTTAGGTTAGGTTAGGTTAGGTTAGGTTAGGTTAGGTTAGGTTAGGTTAGGTTAGGTTAGGTTAGGTTAGGTTAGGTTAGGTTAGGTTAGGTTAGGTTAGGTTAGGTTAGGTTAGGTTAGGTTAGGTTAGGTTAGGTTAGGTTAGGTTAGGTTAGGTTAGGTTAGGTTAGGTTAGGTTAGGTTAGGTTAGGTTAGGTTAGGTTAGGTTAGGTTAGGTTAGGTTAGGTTAGGTTAGGTTAGGTTAGGTTAGGTTAGGTTAGGTTAGGTTAGGTTAGGTTAGGTTAGGTTAGGTTAGGTTAGGTTAGGTTAGGTTAGGTTAGGTTAGGTTAGGTTAGGTTAGGTTAGGTTAGGTTAGGTTAGGTTAGGTTAGGTTAGGTTAGGTTAGGTTAGGTTAGGTTAGGTTAGGTTAGGTTAGGTTAGGTTAGGTTAGGTTAGGTTAGGTTAGGTTAGGTTAGGTTAGGTTAGGTTAGGTTAGGTTAGGTTAGGTTAGGTTAGGTTAGGTTAGGTTAGGTTAGGTTAGGTTAGGTTAGGTTAGGTTAGGTTAGGTTAGGTTAGGTTAGGTTAGGTTAGGTTAGGTTAGGTTAGGTTAGGTTAGGTTAGGTTAGGTTAGGTTAGGTTAGGTTAGGTTAGGTTAGGTTAGGTTAGGTTAGGTTAGGTTAGGTTAGGTTAGGTTAGGTTAGGTTAGGTTAGGTTAGGTTAGGTTAGGTTAGGTTAGGTTAGGTTAGGTTAGGTTAGGTTAGGTTAGGTTAGGTTAGGTTAGGTTAGGTTAGGTTAGGTTAGGTTAGGTTAGGTTAGGTTAGGTTAGGTTAGGTTAGGTTAGGTTAGGTTAGGTTAGGTTAGGTTAGGTTAGGTTAGGTTAGGTTAGGTTAGGTTAGGTTAGGTTAGGTTAGGTTAGGTTAGGTTAGGTTAGGTTAGGTTAGGTTAGGTTAGGTTAGGTTAGGTTAGGTTAGGTTAGGTTAGGTTAGGTTAGGTTAGGTTAGGTTAGGTTAGGTTAGGTTAGGTTAGGTTAGGTTAGGTTAGGTTAGGTTAGGTTAGGTTAGGTTAGGTTAGGTTAGGTTAGGTTAGGTTAGGTTAGGTTAGGTTAGGTTAGGTTAGGTTAGGTTAGGTTAGGTTAGGTTAGGTTAGGTTAGGTTAGGTTAGGTTAGGTTAGGTTAGGTTAGGTTAGGTTAGGTTAGGTTAGGTTAGGTTAGGTTAGGTTAGGTTAGGTTAGGTTAGGTTAGGTTAGGTTAGGTTAGGTTAGGTTAGGTTAGGTTAGGTTAGGTTAGGTTAGGTTAGGTTAGGTTAGGTTAGGTTAGGTTAGGTTAGGTTAGGTTAGGTTAGGTTAGGTTAGGTTAGGTTAGGTTAGGTTAGGTTAGGTTAGGTTAGGTTAGGTTAGGTTAGGTTAGGTTAGGTTAGGTTAGGTTAGGTTAGGTTAGGTTAGGTTAGGTTAGGTTAGGTTAGGTTAGGTTAGGTTAGGTTAGGTTAGGTTAGGTTAGGTTAGGTTAGGTTAGGTTAGGTTAGGTTAGGTTAGGTTAGGTTAGGTTAGGTTAGGTTAGGTTAGGTTAGGTTAGGTTAGGTTAGGTTAGGTTAGGTTAGGTTAGGTTAGGTTAGGTTAGGTTAGGTTAGGTTAGGTTAGGTTAGGTTAGGTTAGGTTAGGTTAGGTTAGGTTAGGTTAGGTTAGGTTAGGTTAGGTTAGGTTAGGTTAGGTTAGGTTAGGTTAGGTTAGGTTAGGTTAGGTTAGGTTAGGTTAGGTTAGGTTAGGTTAGGTTAGGTTAGGTTAGGTTAGGTTAGGTTAGGTTAGGTTAGGTTAGGTTAGGTTAGGTTAGGTTAGGTTAGGTTAGGTTAGGTTAGGTTAGGTTAGGTTAGGTTAGGTTAGGTTAGGTTAGGTTAGGTTAGGTTAGGTTAGGTTAGGTTAGGTTAGGTTAGGTTAGGTTAGGTTAGGTTAGGTTAGGTTAGGTTAGGTTAGGTTAGGTTAGGTTAGGTTAGGTTAGGTTAGGTTAGGTTAGGTTAGGTTAGGTTAGGTTAGGTTAGGTTAGGTTAGGTTAGGTTAGGTTAGGTTAGGTTAGGTTAGGTTAGGTTAGGTTAGGTTAGGTTAGGTTAGGTTAGGTTAGGTTAGGTTAGGTTAGGTTAGGTTAGGTTAGGTTAGGTTAGGTTAGGTTAGGTTAGGTTAGGTTAGGTTAGGTTAGGTTAGGTTAGGTTAGGTTAGGTTAGGTTAGGTTAGGTTAGGTTAGGTTAGGTTAGGTTAGGTTAGGTTAGGTTAGGTTAGGTTAGGTTAGGTTAGGTTAGGTTAGGTTAGGTTAGGTTAGGTTAGGTTAGGTTAGGTTAGGTTAGGTTAGGTTAGGTTAGGTTAGGTTAGGTTAGGTTAGGTTAGGTTAGGTTAGGTTAGGTTAGGTTAGGTTAGGTTAGGTTAGGTTAGGTTAGGTTAGGTTAGGTTAGGTTAGGTTAGGTTAGGTTAGGTTAGGTTAGGTTAGGTTAGGTTAGGTTAGGTTAGGTTAGGTTAGGTTAGGTTAGGTTAGGTTAGGTTAGGTTAGGTTAGGTTAGGTTAGGTTAGGTTAGGTTAGGTTAGGTTAGGTTAGGTTAGGTTAGGTTAGGTTAGGTTAGGTTAGGTTAGGTTAGGTTAGGTTAGGTTAGGTTAGGTTAGGTTAGGTTAGGTTAGGTTAGGTTAGGTTAGGTTAGGTTAGGTTAGGTTAGGTTAGGTTAGGTTAGGTTAGGTTAGGTTAGGTTAGGTTAGGTTAGGTTAGGTTAGGTTAGGTTAGGTTAGGTTAGGTTAGGTTAGGTTAGGTTAGGTTAGGTTAGGTTAGGTTAGGTTAGGTTAGGTTAGGTTAGGTTAGGTTAGGTTAGGTTAGGTTAGGTTAGGTTAGGTTAGGTTAGGTTAGGTTAGGTTAGGTTAGGTTAGGTTAGGTTAGGTTAGGTTAGGTTAGGTTAGGTTAGGTTAGGTTAGGTTAGGTTAGGTTAGGTTAGGTTAGGTTAGGTTAGGTTAGGTTAGGTTAGGTTAGGTTAGGTTAGGTTAGGTTAGGTTAGGTTAGGTTAGGTTAGGTTAGGTTAGGTTAGGTTAGGTTAGGTTAGGTTAGGTTAGGTTAGGTTAGGTTAGGTTAGGTTAGGTTAGGTTAGGTTAGGTTAGGTTAGGTTAGGTTAGGTTAGGTTAGGTTAGGTTAGGTTAGGTTAGGTTAGGTTAGGTTAGGTTAGGTTAGGTTAGGTTAGGTTAGGTTAGGTTAGGTTAGGTTAGGTTAGGTTAGGTTAGGTTAGGTTAGGTTAGGTTAGGTTAGGTTAGGTTAGGTTAGGTTAGGTTAGGTTAGGTTAGGTTAGGTTAGGTTAGGTTAGGTTAGGTTAGGTTAGGTTAGGTTAGGTTAGGTTAGGTTAGGTTAGGTTAGGTTAGGTTAGGTTAGGTTAGGTTAGGTTAGGTTAGGTTAGGTTAGGTTAGGTTAGGTTAGGTTAGGTTAGGTTAGGTTAGGTTAGGTTAGGTTAGGTTAGGTTAGGTTAGGTTAGGTTAGGTTAGGTTAGGTTAGGTTAGGTTAGGTTAGGTTAGGTTAGGTTAGGTTAGGTTAGGTTAGGTTAGGTTAGGTTAGGTTAGGTTAGGTTAGGTTAGGTTAGGTTAGGTTAGGTTAGGTTAGGTTAGGTTAGGTTAGGTTAGGTTAGGTTAGGTTAGGTTAGGTTAGGTTAGGTTAGGTTAGGTTAGGTTAGGTTAGGTTAGGTTAGGTTAGGTTAGGTTAGGTTAGGTTAGGTTAGGTTAGGTTAGGTTAGGTTAGGTTAGGTTAGGTTAGGTTAGGTTAGGTTAGGTTAGGTTAGGTTAGGTTAGGTTAGGTTAGGTTAGGTTAGGTTAGGTTAGGTTAGGTTAGGTTAGGTTAGGTTAGGTTAGGTTAGGTTAGGTTAGGTTAGGTTAGGTTAGGTTAGGTTAGGTTAGGTTAGGTTAGGTTAGGTTAGGTTAGGTTAGGTTAGGTTAGGTTAGGTTAGGTTAGGTTAGGTTAGGTTAGGTTAGGTTAGGTTAGGTTAGGTTAGGTTAGGTTAGGTTAGGTTAGGTTAGGTTAGGTTAGGTTAGGTTAGGTTAGGTTAGGTTAGGTTAGGTTAGGTTAGGTTAGGTTAGGTTAGGTTAGGTTAGGTTAGGTTAGGTTAGGTTAGGTTAGGTTAGGTTAGGTTAGGTTAGGTTAGGTTAGGTTAGGTTAGGTTAGGTTAGGTTAGGTTAGGTTAGGTTAGGTTAGGTTAGGTTAGGTTAGGTTAGGTTAGGTTAGGTTAGGTTAGGTTAGGTTAGGTTAGGTTAGGTTAGGTTAGGTTAGGTTAGGTTAGGTTAGGTTAGGTTAGGTTAGGTTAGGTTAGGTTAGGTTAGGTTAGGTTAGGTTAGGTTAGGTTAGGTTAGGTTAGGTTAGGTTAGGTTAGGTTAGGTTAGGTTAGGTTAGGTTAGGTTAGGTTAGGTTAGGTTAGGTTAGGTTAGGTTAGGTTAGGTTAGGTTAGGTTAGGTTAGGTTAGGTTAGGTTAGGTTAGGTTAGGTTAGGTTAGGTTAGGTTAGGTTAGGTTAGGTTAGGTTAGGTTAGGTTAGGTTAGGTTAGGTTAGGTTAGGTTAGGTTAGGTTAGGTTAGGTTAGGTTAGGTTAGGTTAGGTTAGGTTAGGTTAGGTTAGGTTAGGTTAGGTTAGGTTAGGTTAGGTTAGGTTAGGTTAGGTTAGGTTAGGTTAGGTTAGGTTAGGTTAGGTTAGGTTAGGTTAGGTTAGGTTAGGTTAGGTTAGGTTAGGTTAGGTTAGGTTAGGTTAGGTTAGGTTAGGTTAGGTTAGGTTAGGTTAGGTTAGGTTAGGTTAGGTTAGGTTAGGTTAGGTTAGGTTAGGTTAGGTTAGGTTAGGTTAGGTTAGGTTAGGTTAGGTTAGGTTAGGTTAGGTTAGGTTAGGTTAGGTTAGGTTAGGTTAGGTTAGGTTAGGTTAGGTTAGGTTAGGTTAGGTTAGGTTAGGTTAGGTTAGGTTAGGTTAGGTTAGGTTAGGTTAGGTTAGGTTAGGTTAGGTTAGGTTAGGTTAGGTTAGGTTAGGTTAGGTTAGGTTAGGTTAGGTTAGGTTAGGTTAGGTTAGGTTAGGTTAGGTTAGGTTAGGTTAGGTTAGGTTAGGTTAGGTTAGGTTAGGTTAGGTTAGGTTAGGTTAGGTTAGGTTAGGTTAGGTTAGGTTAGGTTAGGTTAGGTTAGGTTAGGTTAGGTTAGGTTAGGTTAGGTTAGGTTAGGTTAGGTTAGGTTAGGTTAGGTTAGGTTAGGTTAGGTTAGGTTAGGTTAGGTTAGGTTAGGTTAGGTTAGGTTAGGTTAGGTTAGGTTAGGTTAGGTTAGGTTAGGTTAGGTTAGGTTAGGTTAGGTTAGGTTAGGTTAGGTTAGGTTAGGTTAGGTTAGGTTAGGTTAGGTTAGGTTAGGTTAGGTTAGGTTAGGTTAGGTTAGGTTAGGTTAGGTTAGGTTAGGTTAGGTTAGGTTAGGTTAGGTTAGGTTAGGTTAGGTTAGGTTAGGTTAGGTTAGGTTAGGTTAGGTTAGGTTAGGTTAGGTTAGGTTAGGTTAGGTTAGGTTAGGTTAGGTTCGGTTAGGTTAGGTTAGGTTAGGTTAGGTTAGGTTAGGTTAGGTTAGGTTAGGTTAGGTTAGGTTAGGTTAGGTTAGGTTAGGTTAGGTTAGGTTAGGTTAGGTTAGGTTAGGTTAGGTTAGGTTAGGTTAGGTTAGGTTAGGTTAGGTTAGGTTAGGTTAGGTTAGGTTAGGTTAGGTTAGGTTAGGTTAGGTTAGGTTAGGTTAGGTTAGGTTAGGTTAGGTTAGGTTAGGTTAGGTTAGGTTAGGTTAGGTTAGGTTAGGTTAGGTTAGGTTAGGTTAGGTTAGGTTAGGTTAGGTTAGGTTAGGTTAGGTTAGGTTAGGTTAGGTTAGGTTAGGTTAGGTTAGGTTAGGTTAGGTTAGGTTAGGTTAGGTTAGGTTAGGTTAGGTTAGGTTAGGTTAGGTTAGGTTAGGTTAGGTTAGGTTAGGTTAGGTTAGGTTAGGTTAGGTTAGGTTAGGTTAGGTTAGGTTAGGTTAGGTTAGGTTAGGTTAGGTTAGGTTAGGTTAGGTTAG
>JAUDJH010000077.1:0-49257 GCA_036320925.1 Automeris io
GCCTCAATATATAAAAAGATGATGAAAGTGATGATTATGTTTCACCAATGTAGTGTTTGGTCCTGTGGGTTCCAGTATTCGCGGATTCGGGATTGCGACCCCTCGGCTGATTCGCGACGATCAGCTCTCTACGATGGTGCCAAAATTTACTATATAAAAACAAATATGTTCCTTAGATTAAGTACTTTCGGTTGCCCAATAAACTGCCATTTCCGGCCCTTCCGTTTTATGAATCTCGGGTTTTAAGTGTCCAGGCGGGACCCCTATTATAATCCTCCTCCTCCAAAAAAAGAGGGTTAGGTTAGGTTAGGTTTAGGTTAGGTTAGGTTAGGTTAGGTTAGCTCGTTTTTTCAGTTTTTCGTGATTATCTCGAGAAGCACTTATCGGAGAGAGGAGCACGATACGTCAAAAGTCGCGTCTCGTAAGGGCGCACCCGCTGGAGCCGAAAGATGAGCAGGCCTCAATATATAAAAAGATGATGAAAGTGATGATTATGTTTCACCAATGTAGTGTTTGGTCCTGTGGGTTCCAGTATTCGCGGATTCGGGATTGCGACCCCTCGGCTGATTCGCGACGATGAGCTCTCTACGATGGTGCCAAAATTTACTATATAAAAACAAATATGTTCCTTAGATTAAGTACTTTCGGTTGCCCAATAAACTGCCATTTCCGGCCCTTCCGTTTTATGAATCTCGGGTTTTAAGTGTCCAGGCGGGACCCCTATTATAATCCTCCTCCTCCAAAAAAAGAGGGTTAGGTTAGGTTAGGTTTAGGTTAGGTTAGGTTAGGTTAGGTTAGCTCGTTTTTTCAGTTTTTCGTGATTATCTCGAGAAGCACTTATCGGAGAGAGGAGCACGATACGTCAAAAGTCGCGTCTCGTAAGGGCGCACCCGCTGGAGCCGAAAGATGAGCAGGCCTCAATATATAAAAAGATGATGAAAGTGATGATTATGTTTCACCAATGTAGTGTTTGGTCCTGTGGGTTCCAGTATTCGCGGATTCGGGATTGCGACCCCTCGGCTGATTCGCGACGATGAGCTCTCTACGATGGTGCCAAAATTTACTATATAAAAACAAATATGTTCCTTAGATTAAGTACTTTCGGTTGCCCAATAAACTGCCATTTCCGGCCCTTCCGTTTTATGAATCTCGGGTTTTAAGTGTCCAGGCGGGACCCCTATTATAATCCTCCTCCTCCAAAAAAAGAGGGTTAGGTTAGGTTAGGTTTAGGTTAGGTTAGGTTAGGTTAGGTTAGGTTAGCTCGTTTTTTCAGTTTTTCGTGATTATCTCGAGAAGCACTTATCGGAGAGAGGAGCACGATACGTCAAAAGTCGCGTCTCGTAAGGGCGCACCCGCTGGAGCCGAAAGATGAGCAGGCCTCAATATATAAAAAGATGATGAAAGTGATGATTATGTTTCACCAATGTAGTGTTTGGTCCTGTGGGTTCCAGTATTCGCGGATTCGGGATTGCGACCCCTCGGCTGATTCGCGACGATGAGCTCTCTACGATGGTGCCAAAATTTACTATATAAAAACAAATATGTTCCTTAGATTAAGTACTTTCGGTTGCCCAATAAACTGCCATTTCCGGCCCTTCCGTTTTATGAATCTCGGGTTTTAAGTGTCCAGGCGGGACCCCTATTATAATCCTCCTCCTCCAAAAAAAGAGGGTTAGGTTAGGTTAGGTTTAGGTTAGGTTAGGTTAGGTTAGGTTAGCTCGTTTTTTCAGTTTTTCGTGATTATCTCGAGAAGCACTTATCGGAGAGAGGAGCACGATACGTCAAAAGTCGCGTCTCGTAAGGGCGCACCCGCTGGAGCCGAAAGATGAGCAGGCCTCAATATATAAAAAGATGATGAAAGTGATGATTATGTTTCACCAATGTAGTGTTTGGTCCTGTGGGTTCCAGTATTCGCGGATTCGGGATTGCGACCCCTCGGCTGATTCGCGACGATGAGCTCTCTACGATGGTGCCAAAATTTACTATATAAAAACAAATATGTTCCTTAGATTAAGTACTTTCGGTTGCCCAATAAACTGCCATTTCCGGCCCTTCCGTTTTATGAATCTCGGGTTTTAAGTGTCCAGGCGGGACCCCTATTATAATCCTCCTCCTCCAAAAAAAGAGGGTTAGGTTAGGTTAGGTTTAGGTTAGGTTAGGTTAGGTTAGGTTAGCTCGTTTTTTCAGTTTTTCGTGATTATCTCGAGAAGCACTTATCGGAGAGAGGAGCACGATACGTCAAAAGTCGCGTCTCGTAAGGGCGCACCCGCTGGAGCCGAAAGATGAGCAGGCCTCAATATATAAAAAGATGATGAAAGTGATGATTATGTTTCACCAATGTAGTGTTTGGTCCTGTGGGTTCCAGTATTCGCGGATTCGGGATTGCGACCCCTCGGCTGATTCGCGACGATGAGCTCTCTACGATGGTGCCAAAATTTACTATATAAAAACAAATATGTTCCTTAGATTAAGTACTTTCGGTTGCCCAATAAACTGCCATTTCCGGCCCTTCCGTTTTATGAATCTCGGGTTTTAAGTGTCCAGGCGGGACCCCTATTATAATCCTCCTCCTCCAAAAAAAGAGGGTTAGGTTAGGTTAGGTTTAGGTTAGGTTAGGTTAGGTTAGGTTAGCTCGTTTTTTCAGTTTTTCGTGATTATCTCGAGAAGCACTTATCGGAGAGAGGAGCACGATACGTCAAAAGTCGCGTCTCGTAAGGGCGCACCCGCTGGAGCCGAAAGATGAGCAGGCCTCAATATATAAAAAGATGATGAAAGTGATGATTATGTTTCACCAATGTAGTGTTTGGTCCTGTGGGTTCCAGTATTCGCGGATTCGGGATTGCGACCCCTCGGCTGATTCGCGACGATGAGCTCTCTACGATGGTGCCAAAATTTACTATATAAAAACAAATATGTTCCTTAGATTAAGTACTTTCGGTTGCCCAATAAACTGCCATTTCCGGCCCTTCCGTTTTATGAATCTCGGGTTTTAAGTGTCCAGGCGGGACCCCTATTATAATCCTCCTCCTCCAAAAAAAGAGGGTTAGGTTAGGTTAGGTTTAGGTTAGGTTAGGTTAGGTTAGGTTAGCTCGTTTTTTCAGTTTTTCGTGATTATCTCGAGAAGCACTTATCGGAGAGAGGAGCACGATACGTCAAAAGTCGCGTCTCGTAAGGGCGCACCCGCTGGAGCCGAAAGATGAGCAGGCCTCAATATATAAAAAGATGATGAAAGTGATGATTATGTTTCACCAATGTAGTGTTTGGTCCTGTGGGTTCCAGTATTCGCGGATTCGGGATTGCGACCCCTCGGCTGATTCGCGACGATGAGCTCTCTACGATGGTGCCAAAATTTACTATATAAAAACAAATATGTTCCTTAGATTAAGTACTTTCGGTTGCCCAATAAACTGCCATTTCCGGCCCTTCCGTTTTATGAATCTCGGGTTTTAAGTGTCCAGGCGGGACCCCTATTATAATCCTCCTCCTCCAAAAAAAGAGGGTTAGGTTAGGTTAGGTTTAGGTTAGGTTAGGTTAGGTTAGGTTAGCTCGTTTTTTCAGTTTTTCGTGATTATCTCGAGAAGCACTTATCGGAGAGAGGAGCACGATACGTCAAAAGTCGCGTCTCGTAAGGGCGCACCCGCTGGAGCCGAAAGATGAGCAGGCCTCAATATATAAAAAGATGATGAAAGTGATGATTATGTTTCACCAATGTAGTGTTTGGTCCTGTGGGTTCCAGTATTCGCGGATTCGGGATTGCGACCCCTCGGCTGATTCGCGACGATGAGCTCTCTACGATGGTGCCAAAATTTACTATATAAAAACAAATATGTTCCTTAGATTAAGTACTTTCGGTTGCCCAATAAACTGCCATTTCCGGCCCTTCCGTTTTATGAATCTCGGGTTTTAAGTGTCCAGGCGGGACCCCTATTATAATCCTCCTCCTCCAAAAAAAGAGGGTTAGGTTAGGTTAGGTTTAGGTTAGGTTAGGTTAGGTTAGGTTAGCTCGTTTTTTCAGTTTTTCGTGATTATCTCGAGAAGCACTTATCGGAGAGAGGAGCACGATACGTCAAAAGTCGCGTCTCGTAAGGGCGCACCCGCTGGAGCCGAAAGATGAGCAGGCCTCAATATATAAAAAGATGATGAAAGTGATGATTATGTTTCACCAATGTAGTGTTTGGTCCTGTGGGTTCCAGTATTCGCGGATTCGGGATTGCGACCCCTCGGCTGATTCGCGACGATGAGCTCTCTACGATGGTGCCAAAATTTACTATATAAAAACAAATATGTTCCTTAGATTAAGTACTTTCGGTTGCCCAATAAACTGCCATTTCCGGCCCTTCCGTTTTATGAATCTCGGGTTTTAAGTGTCCAGGCGGGACCCCTATTATAATCCTCCTCCTCCAAAAAAAGAGGGTTAGGTTAGGTTAGGTTTAGGTTAGGTTAGGTTAGGTTAGGTTAGCTCGTTTTTTCAGTTTTTCGTGATTATCTCGAGAAGCACTTATCGGAGAGAGGAGCACGATACGTCAAAAGTCGCGTCTCGTAAGGGCGCACCCGCTGGAGCCGAAAGATGAGCAGGCCTCAATATATAAAAAGATGATGAAAGTGATGATTATGTTTCACCAATGTAGTGTTTGGTCCTGTGGGTTCCAGTATTCGCGGATTCGGGATTGCGACCCCTCGGCTGATTCGCGACGATGAGCTCTCTACGATGGTGCCAAAATTTACTATATAAAAACAAATATGTTCCTTAGATTAAGTACTTTCGGTTGCCCAATAAACTGCCATTTCCGGCCCTTCCGTTTTATGAATCTCGGGTTTTAAGTGTCCAGGCGGGACCCCTATTATAATCCTCCTCCTCCAAAAAAAGAGGGTTAGGTTAGGTTAGGTTTAGGTTAGGTTAGGTTAGCTCGTTTTTTCAGTTTTTCGTGATTATCTCGAGAAGCACTTATCGGAGAGAGGAGCACGATACGTCAAAAGTCGCGTCTCGTAAGGGCGCACCCGCTGGAGCCGAAAGATGAGCAGGCCTCAATATATAAAAAGATGATGAAAGTGATGATTATGTTTCACCAATGTAGTGTTTGGTCCTGTGGGTTCCAGTATTCGCGGATTCGGGATTGCGACCCCTCGGCTGATTCGCGACGATGAGCTCTCTACGATGGTGCCAAAATTTACTATATAAAAACAAATATGTTCCTTAGATTAAGTACTTTCGGTTGCCCAATAAACTGCCATTTCCGGCCCTTCCGTTTTATGAATCTCGGGTTTTAAGTGTCCAGGCGGGACCCCTATTATAATCCTCCTCCTCCAAAAAAAGAGGGTTAGGTTAGGTTAGGTTTAGGTTAGGTTAGGTTAGGTTAGGTTAGCTCGTTTTTTCAGTTTTTCGTGATTATCTCGAGAAGCACTTATCGGAGAGAGGAGCACGATACGTCAAAAGTCGCGTCTCGTAAGGGCGCACCCGCTGGAGCCGAAAGATGAGCAGGCCTCAATATATAAAAAGATGATGAAAGTGATGATTATGTTTCACCAATGTAGTGTTTGGTCCTGTGGGTTCCAGTATTCGCGGATTCGGGATTGCGACCCCTCGGCTGATTCGCGACGATGAGCTCTCTACGATGGTGCCAAAATTTACTATATAAAAACAAATATGTTCCTTAGATTAAGTACTTTCGGTTGCCCAATAAACTGCCATTTCCGGCCCTTCCGTTTTATGAATCTCGGGTTTTAAGTGTCCAGGCGGGACCCCTATTATAATCCTCCTCCTCCAAAAAAAGAGGGTTAGGTTAGGTTAGGTTTAGGTTAGGTTAGGTTAGGTTAGGTTAGCTCGTTTTTTCAGTTTTTCGTGATTATCTCGAGAAGCACTTATCGGAGAGAGGAGCACGATACGTCAAAAGTCGCGTCTCGTAAGGGCGCACCCGCTGGAGCCGAAAGATGAGCAGGCCTCAATATATAAAAAGATGATGAAAGTGATGATTATGTTTCACCAATGTAGTGTTTGGTCCTGTGGGTTCCAGTATTCGCGGATTCGGGATTGCGACCCCTCGGCTGATTCGCGACGATGAGCTCTCTACGATGGTGCCAAAATTTACTATATAAAAACAAATATGTTCCTTAGATTAAGTACTTTCGGTTGCCCAATAAACTGCCATTTCCGGCCCTTCCGTTTTATGAATCTCGGGTTTTAAGTGTCCAGGCGGGACCCCTATTATAATCCTCCTCCTCCAAAAAAAGAGGGTTAGGTTAGGTTAGGTTTAGGTTAGGTTAGGTTAGGTTAGGTTAGCTCGTTTTTTCAGTTTTTCGTGATTATCTCGAGAAGCACTTATCGGAGAGAGGAGCACGATACGTCAAAAGTCGCGTCTCGTAAGGGCGCACCCGCTGGAGCCGAAAGATGAGCAGGCCTCAATATATAAAAAGATGATGAAAGTGATGATTATGTTTCACCAATGTAGTGTTTGGTCCTGTGGGTTCCAGTATTCGCGGATTCGGGATTGCGACCCCTCGGCTGATTCGCGACGATGAGCTCTCTACGATGGTGCCAAAATTTACTATATAAAAACAAATATGTTCCTTAGATTAAGTACTTTCGGTTGCCCAATAAACTGCCATTTCCGGCCCTTCCGTTTTATGAATCTCGGGTTTTAAGTGTCCAGGCGGGACCCCTATTATAATCCTCCTCCTCCAAAAAAAGAGGGTTAGGTTAGGTTAGGTTTAGGTTAGGTTAGGTTAGGTTAGGTTAGCTCGTTTTTTCAGTTTTTCGTGATTATCTCGAGAAGCACTTATCGGAGAGAGGAGCACGATACGTCAAAAGTCGCGTCTCGTAAGGGCGCACCCGCTGGAGCCGAAAGATGAGCAGGCCTCAATATATAAAAAGATGATGAAAGTGATGATTATGTTTCACCAATGTAGTGTTTGGTCCTGTGGGTTCCAGTATTCGCGGATTCGGGATTGCGACCCCTCGGCTGATTCGCGACGATGAGCTCTCTACGATGGTGCCAAAATTTACTATATAAAAACAAATATGTTCCTTAGATTAAGTACTTTCGGTTGCCCAATAAACTGCCATTTCCGGCCCTTCCGTTTTATGAATCTCGGGTTTTAAGTGTCCAGGCGGGACCCCTATTATAATCCTCCTCCTCCAAAAAAAGAGGGTTAGGTTAGGTTAGGTTTAGGTTAGGTTAGGTTAGGTTAGGTTAGCTCGTTTTTTCAGTTTTTCGTGATTATCTCGAGAAGCACTTATCGGAGAGAGGAGCACGATACGTCAAAAGTCGCGTCTCGTAAGGGCGCACCCGCTGGAGCCGAAAGATGAGCAGGCCTCAATATATAAAAAGATGATGAAAGTGATGATTATGTTTCACCAATGTAGTGTTTGGTCCTGTGGGTTCCAGTATTCGCGGATTCGGGATTGCGACCCCTCGGCTGATTCGCGACGATGAGCTCTCTACGATGGTGCCAAAATTTACTATATAAAAACAAATATGTTCCTTAGATTAAGTACTTTCGGTTGCCCAATAAACTGCCATTTCCGGCCCTTCCGTTTTATGAATCTCGGGTTTTAAGTGTCCAGGCGGGACCCCTATTATAATCCTCCTCCTCCAAAAAAAGAGGGTTAGGTTAGGTTAGGTTTAGGTTAGGTTAGGTTAGGTTAGGTTAGCTCGTTTTTTCAGTTTTTCGTGATTATCTCGAGAAGCACTTATCGGAGAGAGGAGCACGATACGTCAAAAGTCGCGTCTCGTAAGGGCGCACCCGCTGGAGCCGAAAGATGAGCAGGCCTCAATATATAAAAAGATGATGAAAGTGATGATTATGTTTCACCAATGTAGTGTTTGGTCCTGTGGGTTCCAGTATTCGCGGATTCGGGATTGCGACCCCTCGGCTGATTCGCGACGATGAGCTCTCTACGATGGTGCCAAAATTTACTATATAAAAACAAATATGTTCCTTAGATTAAGTACTTTCGGTTGCCCAATAAACTGCCATTTCCGGCCCTTCCGTTTTATGAATCTCGGGTTTTAAGTGTCCAGGCGGGACCCCTATTATAATCCTCCTCCTCCAAAAAAAGAGGGTTAGGTTAGGTTAGGTTTAGGTTAGGTTAGGTTAGGTTAGGTTAGCTCGTTTTTTCAGTTTTTCGTGATTATCTCGAGAAGCACTTATCGGAGAGAGGAGCACGATACGTCAAAAGTCGCGTCTCGTAAGGGCGCACCCGCTGGAGCCGAAAGATGAGCAGGCCTCAATATATAAAAAGATGATGAAAGTGATGATTATGTTTCACCAATGTAGTGTTTGGTCCTGTGGGTTCCAGTATTCGCGGATTCGGGATTGCGACCCCTCGGCTGATTCGCGACGATGAGCTCTCTACGATGGTGCCAAAATTTACTATATAAAAACAAATATGTTCCTTAGATTAAGTACTTTCGGTTGCCCAATAAACTGCCATTTCCGGCCCTTCCGTTTTATGAATCTCGGGTTTTAAGTGTCCAGGCGGGACCCCTATTATAATCCTCCTCCTCCAAAAAAAGAGGGTTAGGTTAGGTTAGGTTTAGGTTAGGTTAGGTTAGGTTAGGTTAGCTCGTTTTTTCAGTTTTTCGTGATTATCTCGAGAAGCACTTATCGGAGAGAGGAGCACGATACGTCAAAAGTCGCGTCTCGTAAGGGCGCACCCGCTGGAGCCGAAAGATGAGCAGGCCTCAATATATAAAAAGATGATGAAAGTGATGATTATGTTTCACCAATGTAGTGTTTGGTCCTGTGGGTTCCAGTATTCGCGGATTCGGGATTGCGACCCCTCGGCTGATTCGCGACGATGAGCTCTCTACGATGGTGCCAAAATTTACTATATAAAAACAAATATGTTCCTTAGATTAAGTACTTTCGGTTGCCCAATAAACTGCCATTTCCGGCCCTTCCGTTTTATGAATCTCGGGTTTTAAGTGTCCAGGCGGGACCCCTATTATAATCCTCCTCCTCCAAAAAAAGAGGGTTAGGTTAGGTTAGGTTTAGGTTAGGTTAGGTTAGGTTAGGTTAGCTCGTTTTTTCAGTTTTTCGTGATTATCTCGAGAAGCACTTATCGGAGAGAGGAGCACGATACGTCAAAAGTCGCGTCTCGTAAGGGCGCACCCGCTGGAGCCGAAAGATGAGCAGGCCTCAATATATAAAAAGATGATGAAAGTGATGATTATGTTTCACCAATGTAGTGTTTGGTCCTGTGGGTTCCAGTATTCGCGGATTCGGGATTGCGACCCCTCGGCTGATTCGCGACGATGAGCTCTCTACGATGGTGCCAAAATTTACTATATAAAAACAAATATGTTCCTTAGATTAAGTACTTTCGGTTGCCCAATAAACTGCCATTTCCGGCCCTTCCGTTTTATGAATCTCGGGTTTTAAGTGTCCAGGCGGGACCCCTATTATAATCCTCCTCCTCCAAAAAAAGAGGGTTAGGTTAGGTTAGGTTTAGGTTAGGTTAGGTTAGGTTAGGTTAGCTCGTTTTTTCAGTTTTTCGTGATTATCTCGAGAAGCACTTATCGGAGAGAGGAGCACGATACGTCAAAAGTCGCGTCTCGTAAGGGCGCACCCGCTGGAGCCGAAAGATGAGCAGGCCTCAATATATAAAAAGATGATGAAAGTGATGATTATGTTTCACCAATGTAGTGTTTGGTCCTGTGGGTTCCAGTATTCGCGGATTCGGGATTGCGACCCCTCGGCTGATTCGCGACGATGAGCTCTCTACGATGGTGCCAAAATTTACTATATAAAAACAAATATGTTCCTTAGATTAAGTACTTTCGGTTGCCCAATAAACTGCCATTTCCGGCCCTTCCGTTTTATGAATCTCGGGTTTTAAGTGTCCAGGCGGGACCCCTATTATAATCCTCCTCCTCCAAAAAAAGAGGGTTAGGTTAGGTTAGGTTTAGGTTAGGTTAGGTTAGGTTAGGTTAGCTCGTTTTTTCAGTTTTTCGTGATTATCTCGAGAAGCACTTATCGGAGAGAGGAGCACGATACGTCAAAAGTCGCGTCTCGTAAGGGCGCACCCGCTGGAGCCGAAAGATGAGCAGGCCTCAATATATAAAAAGATGATGAAAGTGATGATTATGTTTCACCAATGTAGTGTTTGGTCCTGTGGGTTCCAGTATTCGCGGATTCGGGATTGCGACCCCTCGGCTGATTCGCGACGATGAGCTCTCTACGATGGTGCCAAAATTTACTATATAAAAACAAATATGTTCCTTAGATTAAGTACTTTCGGTTGCCCAATAAACTGCCATTTCCGGCCCTTCCGTTTTATGAATCTCGGGTTTTAAGTGTCCAGGCGGGACCCCTATTATAATCCTCCTCCTCCAAAAAAAGAGGGTTAGGTTAGGTTAGGTTTAGGTTAGGTTAGGTTAGGTTAGGTTAGCTCGTTTTTTCAGTTTTTCGTGATTATCTCGAGAAGCACTTATCGGAGAGAGGAGCACGATACGTCAAAAGTCGCGTCTCGTAAGGGCGCACCCGCTGGAGCCGAAAGATGAGCAGGCCTCAATATATAAAAAGATGATGAAAGTGATGATTATGTTTCACCAATGTAGTGTTTGGTCCTGTGGGTTCCAGTATTCGCGGATTCGGGATTGCGACCCCTCGGCTGATTCGCGACGATGAGCTCTCTACGATGGTGCCAAAATTTACTATATAAAAACAAATATGTTCCTTAGATTAAGTACTTTCGGTTGCCCAATAAACTGCCATTTCCGGCCCTTCCGTTTTATGAATCTCGGGTTTTAAGTGTCCAGGCGGGACCCCTATTATAATCCTCCTCCTCCAAAAAAAGAGGGTTAGGTTAGGTTAGGTTTAGGTTAGGTTAGGTTAGGTTAGGTTAGCTCGTTTTTTCAGTTTTTCGTGATTATCTCGAGAAGCACTTATCGGAGAGAGGAGCACGATACGTCAAAAGTCGCGTCTCGTAAGGGCGCACCCGCTGGAGCCGAAAGATGAGCAGGCCTCAATATATAAAAAGATGATGAAAGTGATGATTATGTTTCACCAATGTAGTGTTTGGTCCTGTGGGTTCCAGTATTCGCGGATTCGGGATTGCGACCCCTCGGCTGATTCGCGACGATGAGCTCTCTACGATGGTGCCAAAATTTACTATATAAAAACAAATATGTTCCTTAGATTAAGTACTTTCGGTTGCCCAATAAACTGCCATTTCAGGCCCTTCCGTTTTATGAATCTCGGGTTTTAAGTGTCCAGGCGGGACCCCTATTATAATCCTCCTCCTCCAAAAAAAGAGGGTTAGGTTAGGTTAGGTTTAGGTTAGGTTAGGTTAGGTTAGGTTAGCTCGTTTTTTCAGTTTTTCGTGATTATCTCGAGAAGCACTTATCGGAGAGAGGAGCACGATACGTCAAAAGTCGCGTCTCGTAAGGGCGCACCCGCTGGAGCCGAAAGATGAGCAGGCCTCAATATATAAAAAGATGATGAAAGTGATGATTATGTTTCACCAATGTAGTGTTTGGTCCTGTGGGTTCCAGTATTCGCGGATTCGGGATTGCGACCCCTCGGCTGATTCGCGACGATGAGCTCTCTACGATGGTGCCAAAATTTACTATATAAAAACAAATATGTTCCTTAGATTAAGTACTTTCGGTTGCCCAATAAACTGCCATTTCCGGCCCTTCCGTTTTATGAATCTCGGGTTTTAAGTGTCCAGGCGGGACCCCTATTATAATCCTCCTCCTCCAAAAAAAGAGGGTTAGGTTAGGTTAGGTTTAGGTTAGGTTAGGTTAGGTTAGGTTAGCTCGTTTTTTCAGTTTTTCGTGATTATCTCGAGAAGCACTTATCGGAGAGAGGAGCACGATACGTCAAAAGTCGCGTCTCGTAAGGGCGCACCCGCTGGAGCCGAAAGATGAGCAGGCCTCAATATATAAAAAGATGATGAAAGTGATGATTATGTTTCACCAATGTAGTGTTTGGTCCTGTGGGTTCCAGTATTCGCGGATTCGGGATTGCGACCCCTCGGCTGATTCGCGACGATGAGCTCTCTACGATGGTGCCAAAATTTACTATATAAAAACAAATATGTTCCTTAGATTAAGTACTTTCGGTTGCCCAATAAACTGCCATTTCCGGCCCTTCCGTTTTATGAATCTCGGGTTTTAAGTGTCCAGGCGGGACCCCTATTATAATCCTCCTCCTCCAAAAAAAGAGGGTTAGGTTAGGTTAGGTTTAGGTTAGGTTAGGTTAGGTTAGGTTAGCTCGTTTTTTCAGTTTTTCGTGATTATCTCGAGAAGCACTTATCGGAGAGAGGAGCACGATACGTCAAAAGTCGCGTCTCGTAAGGGCGCACCCGCTGGAGCCGAAAGATGAGCAGGCCTCAATATATAAAAAGATGATGAAAGTGATGATTATGTTTCACCAATGTAGTGTTTGGTCCTGTGGGTTCCAGTATTCGCGGATTCGGGATTGCGACCCCTCGGCTGATTCGCGACGATGAGCTCTCTACGATGGTGCCAAAATTTACTATATAAAAACAAATATGTTCCTTAGATTAAGTACTTTCGGTTGCCCAATAAACTGCCATTTCCGGCCCTTCCGTTTTATGAATCTCGGGTTTTAAGTGTCCAGGCGGGACCCCTATTATAATCCTCCTCCTCCAAAAAAAGAGGGTTAGGTTAGGTTAGGTTTAGGTTAGGTTAGGTTAGGTTAGGTTAGCTCGTTTTTTCAGTTTTTCGTGATTATCTCGAGAAGCACTTATCGGAGAGAGGAGCACGATACGTCAAAAGTCGCGTCTCGTAAGGGCGCACCCGCTGGAGCCGAAAGATGAGCAGGCCTCAATATATAAAAAGATGATGAAAGTGATGATTATGTTTCACCAATGTAGTGTTTGGTCCTGTGGGTTCCAGTATTCGCGGATTCGGGATTGCGACCCCTCGGCTGATTCGCGACGATGAGCTCTCTACGATGGTGCCAAAATTTACTATATAAAAACAAATATGTTCCTTAGATTAAGTACTTTCGGTTGCCCAATAAACTGCCATTTCCGGCCCTTCCGTTTTATGAATCTCGGGTTTTAAGTGTCCAGGCGGGACCCCTATTATAATCCTCCTCCTCCAAAAAAAGAGGGTTAGGTTAGGTTAGGTTTAGGTTAGGTTAGGTTAGGTTAGGTTAGCTCGTTTTTTCAGTTTTTCGTGATTATCTCGAGAAGCACTTATCGGAGAGAGGAGCACGATACGTCAAAAGTCGCGTCTCGTAAGGGCGCACCCGCTGGAGCCGAAAGATGAGCAGGCCTCAATATATAAAAAGATGATGAAAGTGATGATTATGTTTCACCAATGTAGTGTTTGGTCCTGTGGGTTCCAGTATTCGCGGATTCGGGATTGCGACCCCTCGGCTGATTCGCGACGATGAGCTCTCTACGATGGTGCCAAAATTTACTATATAAAAACAAATATGTTCCTTAGATTAAGTACTTTCGGTTGCCCAATAAACTGCCATTTCCGGCCCTTCCGTTTTATGAATCTCGGGTTTTAAGTGTCCAGGCGGGACCCCTATTATAATCCTCCTCCTCCAAAAAAAGAGGGTTAGGTTAGGTTAGGTTTAGGTTAGGTTAGGTTAGGTTAGGTTAGCTCGTTTTTTCAGTTTTTCGTGATTATCTCGAGAAGCACTTATCGGAGAGAGGAGCACGATACGTCAAAAGTCGCGTCTCGTAAGGGCGCACCCGCTGGAGCCGAAAGATGAGCAGGCCTCAATATATAAAAAGATGATGAAAGTGATGATTATGTTTCACCAATGTAGTGTTTGGTCCTGTGGGTTCCAGTATTCGCGGATTCGGGATTGCGACCCCTCGGCTGATTCGCGACGATGAGCTCTCTACGATGGTGCCAAAATTTACTATATAAAAACAAATATGTTCCTTAGATTAAGTACTTTCGGTTGCCCAATAAACTGCCATTTCCGGCCCTTCCGTTTTATGAATCTCGGGTTTTAAGTGTCCAGGCGGGACCCCTATTATAATCCTCCTCCTCCAAAAAAAGAGGGTTAGGTTAGGTTAGGTTTAGGTTAGGTTAGGTTAGGTTAGGTTAGCTCGTTTTTTCAGTTTTTCGTGATTATCTCGAGAAGCACTTATCGGAGAGAGGAGCACGATACGTCAAAAGTCGCGTCTCGTAAGGGCGCACCCGCTGGAGCCGAAAGATGAGCAGGCCTCAATATATAAAAAGATGATGAAAGTGATGATTATGTTTCACCAATGTAGTGTTTGGTCCTGTGGGTTCCAGTATTCGCGGATTCGGGATTGCGACCCCTCGGCTGATTCGCGACGATGAGCTCTCTACGATGGTGCCAAAATTTACTATATAAAAACAAATATGTTCCTTAGATTAAGTACTTTCGGTTGCCCAATAAACTGCCATTTCCGGCCCTTCCGTTTTATGAATCTCGGGTTTTAAGTGTCCAGGCGGGACCCCTATTATAATCCTCCTCCTCCAAAAAAAGAGGGTTAGGTTAGGTTAGGTTTAGGTTAGGTTAGGTTAGGTTAGGTTAGCTCGTTTTTTCAGTTTTTCGTGATTATCTCGAGAAGCACTTATCGGAGAGAGGAGCACGATACGTCAAAAGTCGCGTCTCGTAAGGGCGCACCCGCTGGAGCCGAAAGATGAGCAGGCCTCAATATATAAAAAGATGATGAAAGTGATGATTATGTTTCACCAATGTAGTGTTTGGTCCTGTGGGTTCCAGTATTCGCGGATTCGGGATTGCGACCCCTCGGCTGATTCGCGACGATGAGCTCTCTACGATGGTGCCAAAATTTACTATATAAAAACAAATATGTTCCTTAGATTAAGTACTTTCGGTTGCCCAATAAACTGCCATTTCCGGCCCTTCCGTTTTATGAATCTCGGGTTTTAAGTGTCCAGGCGGGACCCCTATTATAATCCTCCTCCTCCAAAAAAAGAGGGTTAGGTTAGGTTAGGTTTAGGTTAGGTTAGGTTAGGTTAGGTTAGCTCGTTTTTTCAGTTTTTCGTGATTATCTCGAGAAGCACTTATCGGAGAGAGGAGCACGATACGTCAAAAGTCGCGTCTCGTAAGGGCGCACCCGCTGGAGCCGAAAGATGAGCAGGCCTCAATATATAAAAAGATGATGAAAGTGATGATTATGTTTCACCAATGTAGTGTTTGGTCCTGTGGGTTCCAGTATTCGCGGATTCGGGATTGCGACCCCTCGGCTGATTCGCGACGATGAGCTCTCTACGATGGTGCCAAAATTTACTATATAAAAACAAATATGTTCCTTAGATTAAGTACTTTCGGTTGCCCAATAAACTGCCATTTCCGGCCCTTCCGTTTTATGAATCTCGGGTTTTAAGTGTCCAGGCGGGACCCCTATTATAATCCTCCTCCTCCAAAAAAAGAGGGTTAGGTTAGGTTAGGTTTAGGTTAGGTTAGGTTAGGTTAGGTTAGCTCGTTTTTTCAGTTTTTCGTGATTATCTCGAGAAGCACTTATCGGAGAGAGGAGCACGATACGTCAAAAGTCGCGTCTCGTAAGGGCGCACCCGCTGGAGCCGAAAGATGAGCAGGCCTCAATATATAAAAAGATGATGAAAGTGATGATTATGTTTCACCAATGTAGTGTTTGGTCCTGTGGGTTCCAGTATTCGCGGATTCGGGATTGCGACCCCTCGGCTGATTCGCGACGATGAGCTCTCTACGATGGTGCCAAAATTTACTATATAAAAACAAATATGTTCCTTAGATTAAGTACTTTCGGTTGCCCAATAAACTGCCATTTCCGGCCCTTCCGTTTTATGAATCTCGGGTTTTAAGTGTCCAGGCGGGACCCCTATTATAATCCTCCTCCTCCAAAAAAAGAGGGTTAGGTTAGGTTAGGTTTAGGTTAGGTTAGGTTAGGTTAGGTTAGCTCGTTTTTTCAGTTTTTCGTGATTATCTCGAGAAGCACTTATCGGAGAGAGGAGCACGATACGTCAAAAGTCGCGTCTCGTAAGGGCGCACCCGCTGGAGCCGAAAGATGAGCAGGCCTCAATATATAAAAAGATGATGAAAGTGATGATTATGTTTCACCAATGTAGTGTTTGGTCCTGTGGGTTCCAGTATTCGCGGATTCGGGATTGCGACCCCTCGGCTGATTCGCGACGATGAGCTCTCTACGATGGTGCCAAAATTTACTATATAAAAACAAATATGTTCCTTAGATTAAGTACTTTCGGTTGCCCAATAAACTGCCATTTCCGGCCCTTCCGTTTTATGAATCTCGGGTTTTAAGTGTCCAGGCGGGACCCCTATTATAATCCTCCTCCTCCAAAAAAAGAGGGTTAGGTTAGGTTAGGTTTAGGTTAGGTTAGGTTAGGTTAGGTTAGCTCGTTTTTTCAGTTTTTCGTGATTATCTCGAGAAGCACTTATCGGAGAGAGGAGCACGATACGTCAAAAGTCGCGTCTCGTAAGGGCGCACCCGCTGGAGCCGAAAGATGAGCAGGCCTCAATATATAAAAAGATGATGAAAGTGATGATTATGTTTCACCAATGTAGTGTTTGGTCCTGTGGGTTCCAGTATTCGCGGATTCGGGATTGCGACCCCTCGGCTGATTCGCGACGATGAGCTCTCTACGATGGTGCCAAAATTTACTATATAAAAACAAATATGTTCCTTAGATTAAGTACTTTCGGTTGCCCAATAAACTGCCATTTCCGGCCCTTCCGTTTTATGAATCTCGGGTTTTAAGTGTCCAGGCGGGACCCCTATTATAATCCTCCTCCTCCAAAAAAAGAGGGTTAGGTTAGGTTAGGTTTAGGTTAGGTTAGGTTAGGTTAGGTTAGCTCGTTTTTTCAGTTTTTCGTGATTATCTCGAGAAGCACTTATCGGAGAGAGGAGCACGATACGTCAAAAGTCGCGTCTCGTAAGGGCGCACCCGCTGGAGCCGAAAGATGAGCAGGCCTCAATATATAAAAAGATGATGAAAGTGATGATTATGTTTCACCAATGTAGTGTTTGGTCCTGTGGGTTCCAGTATTCGCGGATTCGGGATTGCGACCCCTCGGCTGATTCGCGACGATGAGCTCTCTACGATGGTGCCAAAATTTACTATATAAAAACAAATATGTTCCTTAGATTAAGTACTTTCGGTTGCCCAATAAACTGCCATTTCCGGCCCTTCCGTTTTATGAATCTCGGGTTTTAAGTGTCCAGGCGGGACCCCTATTATAATCCTCCTCCTCCAAAAAAAGAGGGTTAGGTTAGGTTAGGTTTAGGTTAGGTTAGGTTAGGTTAGGTTAGCTCGTTTTTTCAGTTTTTCGTGATTATCTCGAGAAGCACTTATCGGAGAGAGGAGCACGATACGTCAAAAGTCGCGTCTCGTAAGGGCGCACCCGCTGGAGCCGAAAGATGAGCAGGCCTCAATATATAAAAAGATGATGAAAGTGATGATTATGTTTCACCAATGTAGTGTTTGGTCCTGTGGGTTCCAGTATTCGCGGATTCGGGATTGCGACCCCTCGGCTGATTCGCGACGATGAGCTCTCTACGATGGTGCCAAAATTTACTATATAAAAACAAATATGTTCCTTAGATTAAGTACTTTCGGTTGCCCAATAAACTGCCATTTCCGGCCCTTCCGTTTTATGAATCTCGGGTTTTAAGTGTCCAGGCGGGACCCCTATTATAATCCTCCTCCTCCAAAAAAAGAGGGTTAGGTTAGGTTAGGTTTAGGTTAGGTTAGGTTAGGTTAGGTTAGCTCGTTTTTTCAGTTTTTCGTGATTATCTCGAGAAGCACTTATCGGAGAGAGGAGCACGATACGTCAAAAGTCGCGTCTCGTAAGGGCGCACCCGCTGGAGCCGAAAGATGAGCAGGCCTCAATATATAAAAAGATGATGAAAGTGATGATTATGTTTCACCAATGTAGTGTTTGGTCCTGTGGGTTCCAGTATTCGCGGATTCGGGATTGCGACCCCTCGGCTGATTCGCGACGATGAGCTCTCTACGATGGTGCCAAAATTTACTATATAAAAACAAATATGTTCCTTAGATTAAGTACTTTCGGTTGCCCAATAAACTGCCATTTCCGGCCCTTCCGTTTTATGAATCTCGGGTTTTAAGTGTCCAGGCGGGACCCCTATTATAATCCTCCTCCTCCAAAAAAAGAGGGTTAGGTTAGGTTAGGTTTAGGTTAGGTTAGGTTAGGTTAGGTTAGCTCGTTTTTTCAGTTTTTCGTGATTATCTCGAGAAGCACTTATCGGAGAGAGGAGCACGATACGTCAAAAGTCGCGTCTCGTAAGGGCGCACCCGCTGGAGCCGAAAGATGAGCAGGCCTCAATATATAAAAAGATGATGAAAGTGATGATTATGTTTCACCAATGTAGTGTTTGGTCCTGTGGGTTCCAGTATTCGCGGATTCGGGATTGCGACCCCTCGGCTGATTCGCGACGATGAGCTCTCTACGATGGTGCCAAAATTTACTATATAAAAACAAATATGTTCCTTAGATTAAGTACTTTCGGTTGCCCAATAAACTGCCATTTCCGGCCCTTCCGTTTTATGAATCTCGGGTTTTAAGTGTCCAGGCGGGACCCCTATTATAATCCTCCTCCTCCAAAAAAAGAGGGTTAGGTTAGGTTAGGTTTAGGTTAGGTTAGGTTAGGTTAGGTTAGCTCGTTTTTTCAGTTTTTCGTGATTATCTCGAGAAGCACTTATCGGAGAGAGGAGCACGATACGTCAAAAGTCGCGTCTCGTAAGGGCGCACCCGCTGGAGCCGAAAGATGAGCAGGCCTCAATATATAAAAAGATGATGAAAGTGATGATTATGTTTCACCAATGTAGTGTTTGGTCCTGTGGGTTCCAGTATTCGCGGATTCGGGATTGCGACCCCTCGGCTGATTCGCGACGATGAGCTCTCTACGATGGTGCCAAAATTTACTATATAAAAACAAATATGTTCCTTAGATTAAGTACTTTCGGTTGCCCAATAAACTGCCATTTCCGGCCCTTCCGTTTTATGAATCTCGGGTTTTAAGTGTCCAGGCGGGACCCCTATTATAATCCTCCTCCTCCAAAAAAAGAGGGTTAGGTTAGGTTAGGTTTAGGTTAGGTTAGGTTAGGTTAGGTTAGCTCGTTTTTTCAGTTTTTCGTGATTATCTCGAGAAGCACTTATCGGAGAGAGGAGCACGATACGTCAAAAGTCGCGTCTCGTAAGGGCGCACCCGCTGGAGCCGAAAGATGAGCAGGCCTCAATATATAAAAAGATGATGAAAGTGATGATTATGTTTCACCAATGTAGTGTTTGGTCCTGTGGGTTCCAGTATTCGCGGATTCGGGATTGCGACCCCTCGGCTGATTCGCGACGATGAGCTCTCTACGATGGTGCCAAAATTTACTATATAAAAACAAATATGTTCCTTAGATTAAGTACTTTCGGTTGCTCAATAAACTGCCATTTCCGGCCCTTCCGTTTTATGAATCTCGGGTTTTAAGTGTCCAGGCGGGACCCCTATTATAATCCTCCTCCTCCAAAAAAAGAGGGTTAGGTTAGGTTAGGTTTAGGTTAGGTTAGGTTAGGTTAGGTTAGCTCGTTTTTTCAGTTTTTCGTGATTATCTCGAGAAGCACTTATCGGAGAGAGGAGCACGATACGTCAAAAGTCGCGTCTCGTAAGGGCGCACCCGCTGGAGCCGAAAGATGAGCAGGCCTCAATATATAAAAAGATGATGAAAGTGATGATTATGTTTCACCAATGTAGTGTTTGGTCCTGTGGGTTCCAGTATTCGCGGATTCGGGATTGCGACCCCTCGGCTGATTCGCGACGATGAGCTCTCTACGATGGTGCCAAAATTTACTATATAAAAACAAATATGTTCCTTAGATTAAGTACTTTCGGTTGCCCAATAAACTGCCATTTCCGGCCCTTCCGTTTTATGAATCTCGGGTTTTAAGTGTCCAGGCGGGACCCCTATTATAATCCTCCTCCTCCAAAAAAAGAGGGTTAGGTTAGGTTAGGTTTAGGTTAGGTTAGGTTAGGTTAGGTTAGCTCGTTTTTTCAGTTTTTCGTGATTATCTCGAGAAGCACTTATCGGAGAGAGGAGCACGATACGTCAAAAGTCGCGTCTCGTAAGGGCGCACCCGCTGGAGCCGAAAGATGAGCAGGCCTCAATATATAAAAAGATGATGAAAGTGATGATTATGTTTCACCAATGTAGTGTTTGGTCCTGTGGGTTCCAGTATTCGCGGATTCGGGATTGCGACCCCTCGGCTGATTCGCGACGATGAGCTCTCTACGATGGTGCCAAAATTTACTATATAAAAACAAATATGTTCCTTAGATTAAGTACTTTCGGTTGCCCAATAAACTGCCATTTCCGGCCCTTCCGTTTTATGAATCTCGGGTTTTAAGTGTCCAGGCGGGACCCCTATTATAATCCTCCTCCTCCAAAAAAAGAGGGTTAGGTTAGGTTAGGTTTAGGTTAGGTTAGGTTAGGTTAGGTTAGCTCGTTTTTTCAGTTTTTCGTGATTATCTCGAGAAGCACTTATCGGAGAGAGGAGCACGATACGTCAAAAGTCGCGTCTCGTAAGGGCGCACCCGCTGGAGCCGAAAGATGAGCAGGCCTCAATATATAAAAAGATGATGAAAGTGATGATTATGTTTCACCAATGTAGTGTTTGGTCCTGTGGGTTCCAGTATTCGCGGATTCGGGATTGCGACCCCTCGGCTGATTCGCGACGATGAGCTCTCTACGATGGTGCCAAAATTTACTATATAAAAACAAATATGTTCCTTAGATTAAGTACTTTCGGTTGCCCAATAAACTGCCATTTCCGGCCCTTCCGTTTTATGAATCTCGGGTTTTAAGTGTCCAGGCGGGACCCCTATTATAATCCTCCTCCTCCAAAAAAAGAGGGTTAGGTTAGGTTAGGTTTAGGTTAGGTTAGGTTAGGTTAGGTTAGCTCGTTTTTTCAGTTTTTCGTGATTATCTCGAGAAGCACTTATCGGAGAGAGGAGCACGATACGTCAAAAGTCGCGTCTCGTAAGGGCGCACCCGCTGGAGCCGAAAGATGAGCAGGCCTCAATATATAAAAAGATGATGAAAGTGATGATTATGTTTCACCAATGTAGTGTTTGGTCCTGTGGGTTCCAGTATTCGCGGATTCGGGATTGCGACCCCTCGGCTGATTCGCGACGATGAGCTCTCTACGATGGTGCCAAAATTTACTATATAAAAACAAATATGTTCCTTAGATTAAGTACTTTCGGTTGCCCAATAAACTGCCATTTCCGGCCCTTCCGTTTTATGAATCTCGGGTTTTAAGTGTCCAGGCGGGACCCCTATTATAATCCTCCTCCTCCAAAAAAAGAGGGTTAGGTTAGGTTAGGTTTAGGTTAGGTTAGGTTAGGTTAGGTTAGCTCGTTTTTTCAGTTTTTCGTGATTATCTCGAGAAGCACTTATCGGAGAGAGGAGCACGATACGTCAAAAGTCGCGTCTCGTAAGGGCGCACCCGCTGGAGCCGAAAGATGAGCAGGCCTCAATATATAAAAAGATGATGAAAGTGATGATTATGTTTCACCAATGTAGTGTTTGGTCCTGTGGGTTCCAGTATTCGCGGATTCGGGATTGCGACCCCTCGGCTGATTCGCGACGATGAGCTCTCTACGATGGTGCCAAAATTTACTATATAAAAACAAATATGTTCCTTAGATTAAGTACTTTCGGTTGCCCAATAAACTGCCATTTCCGGCCCTTCCGTTTTATGAATCTCGGGTTTTAAGTGTCCAGGCGGGACCCCTATTATAATCCTCCTCCTCCAAAAAAAGAGGGTTAGGTTAGGTTAGGTTTAGGTTAGGTTAGGTTAGGTTAGGTTAGCTCGTTTTTTCAGTTTTTCGTGATTATCTCGAGAAGCACTTATCGGAGAGAGGAGCACGATACGTCAAAAGTCGCGTCTCGTAAGGGCGCACCCGCTGGAGCCGAAAGATGAGCAGGCCTCAATATATAAAAAGATGATGAAAGTGATGATTATGTTTCACCAATGTAGTGTTTGGTCCTGTGGGTTCCAGTATTCGCGGATTCGGGATTGCGACCCCTCGGCTGATTCGCGACGATGAGCTCTCTACGATGGTGCCAAAATTTACTATATAAAAACAAATATGTTCCTTAGATTAAGTACTTTCGGTTGCCCAATAAACTGCCATTTCCGGCCCTTCCGTTTTATGAATCTCGGGTTTTAAGTGTCCAGGCGGGACCCCTATTATAATCCTCCTCCTCCAAAAAAAGAGGGTTAGGTTAGGTTAGGTTTAGGTTAGGTTAGGTTAGGTTAGGTTAGCTCGTTTTTTCAGTTTTTCGTGATTATCTCGAGAAGCACTTATCGGAGAGAGGAGCACGATACGTCAAAAGTCGCGTCTCGTAAGGGCGCACCCGCTGGAGCCGAAAGATGAGCAGGCCTCAATATATAAAAAGATGATGAAAGTGATGATTATGTTTCACCAATGTAGTGTTTGGTCCTGTGGGTTCCAGTATTCGCGGATTCGGGATTGCGACCCCTCGGCTGATTCGCGACGATGAGCTCTCTACGATGGTGCCAAAATTTACTATATAAAAACAAATATGTTCCTTAGATTAAGTACTTTCGGTTGCCCAATAAACTGCCATTTCCGGCCCTTCCGTTTTATGAATCTCGGGTTTTAAGTGTCCAGGCGGGACCCCTATTATAATCCTCCTCCTCCAAAAAAAGAGGGTTAGGTTAGGTTAGGTTTAGGTTAGGTTAGGTTAGGTTAGGTTAGCTCGTTTTTTCAGTTTTTCGTGATTATCTCGAGAAGCACTTATCGGAGAGAGGAGCACGATACGTCAAAAGTCGCGTCTCGTAAGGGCGCACCCGCTGGAGCCGAAAGATGAGCAGGCCTCAATATATAAAAAGATGATGAAAGTGATGATTATGTTTCACCAATGTAGTGTTTGGTCCTGTGGGTTCCAGTATTCGCGGATTCGGGATTGCGACCCCTCGGCTGATTCGCGACGATGAGCTCTCTACGATGGTGCCAAAATTTACTATATAAAAACAAATATGTTCCTTAGATTAAGTACTTTCGGTTGCCCAATAAACTGCCATTTCCGGCCCTTCCGTTTTATGAATCTCGGGTTTTAAGTGTCCAGGCGGGACCCCTATTATAATCCTCCTCCTCCAAAAAAAGAGGGTTAGGTTAGGTTAGGTTTAGGTTAGGTTAGGTTAGGTTAGGTTAGCTCGTTTTTTCAGTTTTTCGTGATTATCTCGAGAAGCACTTATCGGAGAGAGGAGCACGATACGTCAAAAGTCGCGTCTCGTAAGGGCGCACCCGCTGGAGCCGAAAGATGAGCAGGCCTCAATATATAAAAAGATGATGAAAGTGATGATTATGTTTCACCAATGTAGTGTTTGGTCCTGTGGGTTCCAGTATTCGCGGATTCGGGATTGCGACCCCTCGGCTGATTCGCGACGATGAGCTCTCTACGATGGTGCCAAAATTTACTATATAAAAACAAATATGTTCCTTAGATTAAGTACTTTCGGTTGCCCAATAAACTGCCATTTCCGGCCCTTCCGTTTTATGAATCTCGGGTTTTAAGTGTCCAGGCGGGACCCCTATTATAATCCTCCTCCTCCAAAAAAAGAGGGTTAGGTTAGGTTAGGTTTAGGTTAGGTTAGGTTAGGTTAGGTTAGCTCGTTTTTTCAGTTTTTCGTGATTATCTCGAGAAGCACTTATCGGAGAGAGGAGCACGATACGTCAAAAGTCGCGTCTCGTAAGGGCGCACCCGCTGAAGCCGAAAGATGAGCAGGCCTCAATATATAAAAAGATGATGAAAGTGATGATTATGTTTCACCAATGTAGTGTTTGGTCCTGTGGGTTCCAGTATTCGCGGATTCGGGATTGCGACCCCTCGGCTGATTCGCGACGATGAGCTCTCTACGATGGTGCCAAAATTTACTATATAAAAACAAATATGTTCCTTAGATTAAGTACTTTCGGTTGCCCAATAAACTGCCATTTCCGGCCCTTCCGTTTTATGAATCTCGGGTTTTAAGTGTCCAGGCGGGACCCCTATTATAATCCTCCTCCTCCAAAAAAAGAGGGTTAGGTTAGGTTAGGTTTAGGTTAGGTTAGGTTAGGTTAGGTTAGCTCGTTTTTTCAGTTTTTCGTGATTATCTCGAGAAGCACTTATCGGAGAGAGGAGCACGATACGTCAAAAGTCGCGTCTCGTAAGGGCGCACCCGCTGGAGCCGAAAGATGAGCAGGCCTCAATATATAAAAAGATGATGAAAGTGATGATTATGTTTCACCAATGTAGTGTTTGGTCCTGTGGGTTCCAGTATTCGCGGATTCGGGATTGCGACCCCTCGGCTGATTCGCGACGATGAGCTCTCTACGATGGTGCCAAAATTTACTATATAAAAACAAATATGTTCCTTAGATTAAGTACTTTCGGTTGCCCAATAAACTGCCATTTCCGGCCCTTCCGTTTTATGAATCTCGGGTTTTAAGTGTCCAGGCGGGACCCCTATTATAATCCTCCTCCTCCAAAAAAAGAGGGTTAGGTTAGGTTAGGTTTAGGTTAGGTTAGGTTAGGTTAGGTTAGCTCGTTTTTTCAGTTTTTCGTGATTATCTCGAGAAGCACTTATCGGAGAGAGGAGCACGATACGTCAAAAGTCGCGTCTCGTAAGGGCGCACCCGCTGGAGCCGAAAGATGAGCAGGCCTCAATATATAAAAAGATGATGAAAGTGATGATTATGTTTCACCAATGTAGTGTTTGGTCCTGTGGGTTCCAGTATTCGCGGATTCGGGATTGCGACCCCTCGGCTGATTCGCGACGATGAGCTCTCTACGATGGTGCCAAAATTTACTATATAAAAACAAATATGTTCCTTAGATTAAGTACTTTCGGTTGCCCAATAAACTGCCATTTCCGGCCCTTCCGTTTTATGAATCTCGGGTTTTAAGTGTCCAGGCGGGACCCCTATTATAATCCTCCTCCTCCAAAAAAAGAGGGTTAGGTTAGGTTAGGTTTAGGTTAGGTTAGGTTAGGTTAGGTTAGCTCGTTTTTTCAGTTTTTCGTGATTATCTCGAGAAGCACTTATCGGAGAGAGGAGCACTATACGTCAAAAGTCGCGTCTCGTAAGGGCGCACCCGCTGGAGCCGAAAGATGAGCAGGCCTCAATATATAAAAAGATGATGAAAGTGATGATTATGTTTCACCAATGTAGTGTTTGGTCCTGTGGGTTCCAGTATTCGCGGATTCGGGATTGCGACCCCTCGGCTGATTCGCGACGATGAGCTCTCTACGATGGTGCCAAAATTTACTATATAAAAACAAATATGTTCCTTAGATTAAGTACTTTCGGTTGCCCAATAAACTGCCATTTCCGGCCCTTCCGTTTTATGAATCTCGGGTTTTAAGTGTCCAGGCGGGACCCCTATTATAATCCTCCTCCTCCAAAAAAAGAGGGTTAGGTTAGGTTAGGTTTAGGTTAGGTTAGGTTAGGTTAGGTTAGCTCGTTTTTTCAGTTTTTCGTGATTATCTCGAGAAGCACTTATCGGAGAGAGGAGCACGATACGTCAAAAGTCGCGTCTCGTAAGGGCGCACCCGCTGGAGCCGAAAGATGAGCAGGCCTCAATATATAAAAAGATGATGAAAGTGATGATTATGTTTCACCAATGTAGTGTTTGGTCCTGTGGGTTCCAGTATTCGCGGATTCGGGATTGCGACCCCTCGGCTGATTCGCGACGATGAGCTCTCTACGATGGTGCCAAAATTTACTATATAAAAACAAATATGTTCCTTAGATTAAGTACTTTCGGTTGCCCAATAAACTGCCATTTCCGGCCCTTCCGTTTTATGAATCTCGGGTTTTAAGTGTCCAGGCGGGACCCCTATTATAATCCTCCTCCTCCAAAAAAAGAGGGTTAGGTTAGGTTAGGTTTAGGTTAGGTTAGGTTAGGTTAGGTTAGCTCGTTTTTTCAGTTTTTCGTGATTATCTCGAGAAGCACTTATCGGAGAGAGGAGCACGATACGTCAAAAGTCGCGTCTCGTAAGGGCGCACCCGCTGGAGCCGAAAGATGAGCAGGCCTCAATATATAAAAAGATGATGAAAGTGATGATTATGTTTCACCAATGTAGTGTTTGGTCCTGTGGGTTCCAGTATTCGCGGATTCGGGATTGCGACCCCTCGGCTGATTCGCGACGATGAGCTCTCTACGATGGTGCCAAAATTTACTATATAAAAACAAATATGTTCCTTAGATTAAGTACTTTCGGTTGCCCAATAAACTGCCATTTCCGGCCCTTCCGTTTTATGAATCTCGGGTTTTAAGTGTCCAGGCGGGACCCCTATTATAATCCTCCTCCTCCAAAAAAAGAGGGTTAGGTTAGGTTAGGTTTAGGTTAGGTTAGGTTAGGTTAGGTTAGCTCGTTTTTTCAGTTTTTCGTGATTATCTCGAGAAGCACTTATCGGAGAGAGGAGCACGATACGTCAAAAGTCGCGTCTCGTAAGGGCGCACCCGCTGGAGCCGAAAGATGAGCAGGCCTCAATATATAAAAAGATGATGAAAGTGATGATTATGTTTCACCAATGTAGTGTTTGGTCCTGTGGGTTCCAGTATTCGCGGATTCGGGATTGCGACCCCTCGGCTGATTCGCGACGATGAGCTCTCTACGATGGTGCCAAAATTTACTATATAAAAACAAATATGTTCCTTAGATTAAGTACTTTCGGTTGCCCAATAAACTGCCATTTCAGGCCCTTCCGTTTTATGAATCTCGGGTTTTAAGTGTCCAGGCGGGACCCCTATTATAATCCTCCTCCTCCAAAAAAAGAGGGTTAGGTTAGGTTAGGTTTAGGTTAGGTTAGGTTAGGTTAGGTTAGCTCGTTTTTTCAGTTTTTCGTGATTATCTCGAGAAGCACTTATCGGAGAGAGGAGCACGATACGTCAAAAGTCGCGTCTCGTAAGGGCGCACCCGCTGGAGCCGAAAGATGAGCAGGCCTCAATATATAAAAAGATGATGAAAGTGATGATTATGTTTCACCAATGTAGTGTTTGGTCCTGTGGGTTCCAGTATTCGCGGATTCGGGATTGCGACCCCTCGGCTGATTCGCGACGATGAGCTCTCTACGATGGTGCCAAAATTTACTATATAAAAACAAATATGTTCCTTAGATTAAGTACTTTCGGTTGCCCAATAAACTGCCATTTCCGGCCCTTCCGTTTTATGAATCTCGGGTTTTAAGTGTCCAGGCGGGACCCCTATTATAATCCTCCTCCTCCAAAAAAAGAGGGTTAGGTTAGGTTAGGTTTAGGTTAGGTTAGGTTAGGTTAGGTTAGCTCGTTTTTTCAGTTTTTCGTGATTATCTCGAGAAGCACTTATCGGAGAGAGGAGCACGATACGTCAAAAGTCGCGTCTCGTAAGGGCGCACCCGCTGGAGCCGAAAGATGAGCAGGCCTCAATATATAAAAAGATGATGAAAGTGATGATTATGTTTCACCAATGTAGTGTTTGGTCCTGTGGGTTCCAGTATTCGCGGATTCGGGATTGCGACCCCTCGGCTGATTCGCGACGATGAGCTCTCTACGATGGTGCCAAAATTTACTATATAAAAACAAATATGTTCCTTAGATTAAGTACTTTCGGTTGCCCAATAAACTGCCATTTCCGGCCCTTCCGTTTTATGAATCTCGGGTTTTAAGTGTCCAGGCGGGACCCCTATTATAATCCTCCTCCTCCAAAAAAAGAGGGTTAGGTTAGGTTAGGTTTAGGTTAGGTTAGGTTAGGTTAGGTTAGCTCGTTTTTTCAGTTTTTCGTGATTATCTCGAGAAGCACTTATCGGAGAGAGGAGCACGATACGTCAAAAGTCGCGTCTCGTAAGGGCGCACCCGCTGGAGCCGAAAGATGAGCAGGCCTCAATATATAAAAAGATGATGAAAGTGATGATTATGTTTCACCAATGTAGTGTTTGGTCCTGTGGGTTCCAGTATTCGCGGATTCGGGATTGCGACCCCTCGGCTGATTCGCGACGATGAGCTCTCTACGATGGTGCCAAAATTTACTATATAAAAACAAATATGTTCCTTAGATTAAGTACTTTCGGTTGCCCAATAAACTGCCATTTCCGGCCCTTCCGTTTTATGAATCTCGGGTTTTAAGTGTCCAGGCGGGACCCCTATTATAATCCTCCTCCTCCAAAAAAAGAGGGTTAGGTTAGGTTAGGTTTAGGTTAGGTTAGGTTAGGTTAGGTTAGCTCGTTTTTTCAGTTTTTCGTGATTATCTCGAGAAGCACTTATCGGAGAGAGGAGCACGATACGTCAAAAGTCGCGTCTCGTAAGGGCGCACCCGCTGGAGCCGAAAGATGAGCAGGCCTCAATATATAAAAAGATGATGAAAGTGATGATTATGTTTCACCAATGTAGTGTTTGGTCCTGTGGGTTCCAGTATTCGCGGATTTGGGATTGCGACCCCTCGGCTGATTCGCGACGATGAGCTCTCTACGATGGTGCCAAAATTTACTATATAAAAACAAATATGTTCCTTAGATTAAGTACTTTCGGTTGCCCAATAAACTGCCATTTCCGGCCCTTCCGTTTTATGAATCTCGGGTTTTAAGTGTCCAGGCGGGACCCCTATTATAATCCTCCTCCTCCAAAAAAAGAGGGTTAGGTTAGGTTAGGTTTAGGTTAGGTTAGGTTAGGTTAGGTTAGCTCGTTTTTTCAGTTTTTCGTGATTATCTCGAGAAGCACTTATCGGAGAGAGGAGCACGATACGTCAAAAGTCGCGTCTCGTAAGGGCGCACCCGCTGGAGCCGAAAGATGAGCAGGCCTCAATATATAAAAAGATGATGAAAGTGATGATTATGTTTCACCAATGTAGTGTTTGGTCCTGTGGGTTCCAGTATTCGCGGATTCGGGATTGCGACCCCTCGGCTGATTCGCGACGATGAGCTCTCTACGATGGTGCCAAAATTTACTATATAAAAACAAATATGTTCCTTAGATTAAGTACTTTCGGTTGCCCAATAAACTGCCATTTCCGGCCCTTCCGTTTTATGAATCTCGGGTTTTAAGTGTCCAGGCGGGACCCCTATTATAATCCTCCTCCTCCAAAAAAAGAGGGTTAGGTTAGGTTAGGTTTAGGTTAGGTTAGGTTAGGTTAGGTTAGCTCGTTTTTTCAGTTTTTCGTGATTATCTCGAGAAGCACTTATCGGAGAGAGGAGCACGATACGTCAAAAGTCGCGTCTCGTAAGGGCGCACCCGCTGGAGCCGAAAGATGAGCAGGCCTCAATATATAAAAAGATGATGAAAGTGATGATTATGTTTCACCAATGTAGTGTTTGGTCCTGTGGGTTCCAGTATTCGCGGATTCGGGATTGCGACCCCTCGGCTGATTCGCGACGATGAGCTCTCTACGATGGTGCCAAAATTTACTATATAAAAACAAATATGTTCCTTAGATTAAGTACTTTCGGTTGCCCAATAAACTGCCATTTCAGGCCCTTCCGTTTTATGAATCTCGGGTTTTAAGTGTCCAGGCGGGACCCCTATTATAATCCTCCTCCTCCAAAAAAAGAGGGTTAGGTTAGGTTAGGTTTAGGTTAGGTTAGGTTAGGTTAGGTTAGCTCGTTTTTTCAGTTTTTCGTGATTATCTCGAGAAGCACTTATCGGAGAGAGGAGCACGATACGTCAAAAGTCGCGTCTCGTAAGGGCGCACCCGCTGGAGCCGAAAGATGAGCAGGCCTCAATATATAAAAAGATGATGAAAGTGATGATTATGTTTCACCAATGTAGTGTTTGGTCCTGTGGGTTCCAGTATTCGCGGATTTGGGATTGCGACCCCTCGGCTGATTCGCGACGATGAGCTCTCTACGATGGTGCCAAAATTTACTATATAAAAACAAATATGTTCCTTAGATTAAGTACTTTCGGTTGCCCAATAAACTGCCATTTCCGGCCCTTCCGTTTTATGAATCTCGGGTTTTAAGTGTCCAGGCGGGACCCCTATTATAATCCTCCTCCTCCAAAAAAAGAGGGTTAGGTTAGGTTAGGTTTAGGTTAGGTTAGGTTAGGTTAGGTTAGCTCGTTTTTTCAGTTTTTCGTGATTATCTCGAGAAGCACTTATCGGAGAGAGGAGCACGATACGTCAAAAGTCGCGTCTCGTAAGGGCGCACCCGCTGGAGCCGAAAGATGAGCAGGCCTCAATATATAAAAAGATGATGAAAGTGATGATTATGTTTCACCAATGTAGTGTTTGGTCCTGTGGGTTCCAGTATTCGCGGATTCGGGATTGCGACCCCTCGGCTGATTCGCGACGATGAGCTCTCTACGATGGTGCCAAAATTTACTATATAAAAACAAATATGTTCCTTAGATTAAGTACTTTCGGTTGCCCAATAAACTGCCATTTCCGGCCCTTCCGTTTTATGAATCTCGGGTTTTAAGTGTCCAGGCGGGACCCCTATTATAATCCTCCTCCTCCAAAAAAAGAGGGTTAGGTTAGGTTAGGTTTAGGTTAGGTTAGGTTAGGTTAGGTTAGCTCGTTTTTTCAGTTTTTCGTGATTATCTCGAGAAGCACTTATCGGAGAGAGGAGCACGATACGTCAAAAGTCGCGTCTCGTAAGGGCGCACCCGCTGGAGCCGAAAGATGAGCAGGCCTCAATATATAAAAAGATGATGAAAGTGATGATTATGTTTCACCAATGTAGTGTTTGGTCCTGTGGGTTCCAGTATTCGCGGATTCGGGATTGCGACCCCTCGGCTGATTCGCGACGATGAGCTCTCTACGATGGTGCCAAAATTTACTATATAAAAACAAATATGTTCCTTAGATTAAGTACTTTCGGTTGCCCAATAAACTGCCATTTCAGGCCCTTCCGTTTTATGAATCTCGGGTTTTAAGTGTCCAGGCGGGACCCCTATTATAATCCTCCTCCTCCAAAAAAAGAGGGTTAGGTTAGGTTAGGTTTAGGTTAGGTTAGGTTAGGTTAGGTTAGCTCGTTTTTTCAGTTTTTCGTGATTATCTCGAGAAGCACTTATCGGAGAGAGGAGCACGATACGTCAAAAGTCGCGTCTCGTAAGGGCGCACCCGCTGGAGCCGAAAGATGAGCAGGCCTCAATATATAAAAAGATGATGAAAGTGATGATTATGTTTCACCAATGTAGTGTTTGGTCCTGTGGGTTCCAGTATTCGCGGATTCGGGATTGCGACCCCTCGGCTGATTCGCGACGATGAGCTCTCTACGATGGTGCCAAAATTTACTATATAAAAACAAATATGTTCCTTAGATTAAGTACTTTCGGTTGCCCAATAAACTGCCATTTCCGGCCCTTCCGTTTTATGAATCTCGGGTTTTAAGTGTCCAGGCGGGACCCCTATTATAATCCTCCTCCTCCAAAAAAAGAGGGTTAGGTTAGGTTAGGTTTAGGTTAGGTTAGGTTAGGTTAGGTTAGCTCGTTTTTTCAGTTTTTCGTGATTATCTCGAGAAGCACTTATCGGAGAGAGGAGCACGATACGTCAAAAGTCGCGTCTCGTAAGGGCGCACCCGCTGGAGCCGAAAGATGAGCAGGCCTCAATATATAAAAAGATGATGAAAGTGATGATTATGTTTCACCAATGTAGTGTTTGGTCCTGTGGGTTCCAGTATTCGCGGATTCGGGATTGCGACCCCTCGGCTGATTCGCGACGATGAGCTCTCTACGATGGTGCCAAAATTTACTATATAAAAACAAATATGTTCCTTAGATTAAGTACTTTCGGTTGCCCAATAAACTGCCATTTCCGGCCCTTCCGTTTTATGAATCTCGGGTTTTAAGTGTCCAGGCGGGACCCCTATTATAATCCTCCTCCTCCAAAAAAAGAGGGTTAGGTTAGGTTAGGTTTAGGTTAGGTTAGGTTAGGTTAGGTTAGCTCGTTTTTTCAGTTTTTCGTGATTATCTCGAGAAGCACTTATCGGAGAGAGGAGCACGATACGTCAAAAGTCGCGTCTCGTAAGGGCGCACCCGCTGGAGCCGAAAGATGAGCAGGCCTCAATATATAAAAAGATGATGAAAGTGATGATTATGTTTCACCAATGTAGTGTTTGGTCCTGTGGGTTCCAGTATTCGCGGATTCGGGATTGCGACCCCTCGGCTGATTCGCGACGATGAGCTCTCTACGATGGTGCCAAAATTTACTATATAAAAACAAATATGTTCCTTAGATTAAGTACTTTCGGTTGCCCAATAAACTGCCATTTCCGGCCCTTCCGTTTTATGAATCTCGGGTTTTAAGTGTCCAGGCGGGACCCCTATTATAATCCTCCTCCTCCAAAAAAAGAGGGTTAGGTTAGGTTAGGTTTAGGTTAGGTTAGGTTAGGTTAGGTTAGCTCGTTTTTTCAGTTTTTCGTGATTATCTCGAGAAGCACTTATCGGAGAGAGGAGCACGATACGTCAAAAGTCGCGTCTCGTAAGGGCGCACCCGCTGGAGCCGAAAGATGAGCAGGCCTCAATATATAAAAAGATGATGAAAGTGATGATTATGTTTCACCAATGTAGTGTTTGGTCCTGTGGGTTCCAGTATTCGCGGATTCGGGATTGCGACCCCTCGGCTGATTCGCGACGATGAGCTCTCTACGATGGTGCCAAAATTTACTATATAAAAACAAATATGTTCCTTAGATTAAGTACTTTCGGTTGCCCAATAAACTGCCATTTCCGGCCCTTCCGTTTTATGAATCTCGGGTTTTAAGTGTCCAGGCGGGACCCCTATTATAATCCTCCTCCTCCAAAAAAAGAGGGTTAGGTTAGGTTAGGTTTAGGTTAGGTTAGGTTAGGTTAGGTTAGCTCGTTTTTTCAGTTTTTCGTGATTATCTCGAGAAGCACTTATCGGAGAGAGGAGCACGATACGTCAAAAGTCGCGTCTCGTAAGGGCGCACCCGCTGGAGCCGAAAGATGAGCAGGCCTCAATATATAAAAAGATGATGAAAGTGATGATTATGTTTCACCAATGTAGTGTTTGGTCCTGTGGGTTCCAGTATTCGCGGATTCGGGATTGCGACCCCTCGGCTGATTCGCGACGATGAGCTCTCTACGATGGTGCCAAAATTTACTATATAAAAACAAATATGTTCCTTAGATTAAGTACTTTCGGTTGCCCAATAAACTGCCATTTCCGGCCCTTCCGTTTTATGAATCTCGGGTTTTAAGTGTCCAGGCGGGACCCCTATTATAATCCTCCTCCTCCAAAAAAAGAGGGTTAGGTTAGGTTAGGTTTAGGTTAGGTTAGGTTAGGTTAGGTTAGCTCGTTTTTTCAGTTTTTCGTGATTATCTCGAGAAGCACTTATCGGAGAGAGGAGCACGATACGTCAAAAGTCGCGTCTCGTAAGGGCGCACCCGCTGGAGCCGAAAGATGAGCAGGCCTCAATATATAAAAAGATGATGAAAGTGATGATTATGTTTCACCAATGTAGTGTTTGGTCCTGTGGGTTCCAGTATTCGCGGATTCGGGATTGCGACCCCTCGGCTGATTCGCGACGATGAGCTCTCTACGATGGTGCCAAAATTTACTATATAAAAACAAATATGTTCCTTAGATTAAGTACTTTCGGTTGCCCAATAAACTGCCATTTCCGGCCCTTCCGTTTTATGAATCTCGGGTTTTAAGTGTCCAGGCGGGACCCCTATTATAATCCTCCTCCTCCAAAAAAAGAGGGTTAGGTTAGGTTAGGTTTAGGTTAGGTTAGGTTAGGTTAGGTTAGCTCGTTTTTTCAGTTTTTCGTGATTATCTCGAGAAGCACTTATCGGAGAGAGGAGCACGATACGTCAAAAGTCGCGTCTCGTAAGGGCGCACCCGCTGGAGCCGAAAGATGAGCAGGCCTCAATATATAAAAAGATGATGAAAGTGATGATTATGTTTCACCAATGTAGTGTTTGGTCCTGTGGGTTCCAGTATTCGCGGATTCGGGATTGCGACCCCTCGGCTGATTCGCGACGATGAGCTCTCTACGATGGTGCCAAAATTTACTATATAAAAACAAATATGTTCCTTAGATTAAGTACTTTCGGTTGCCCAATAAACTGCCATTTCCGGCCCTTCCGTTTTATGAATCTCGGGTTTTAAGTGTCCAGGCGGGACCCCTATTATAATCCTCCTCCTCCAAAAAAAGAGGGTTAGGTTAGGTTAGGTTTAGGTTAGGTTAGGTTAGGTTAGGTTAGCTCGTTTTTTCAGTTTTTCGTGATTATCTCGAGAAGCACTTATCGGAGAGAGGAGCACGATACGTCAAAAGTCGCGTCTCGTAAGGGCGCACCCGCTGGAGCCGAAAGATGAGCAGGCCTCAATATATAAAAAGATGATGAAAGTGATGATTATGTTTCACCAATGTAGTGTTTGGTCCTGTGGGTTCCAGTATTCGCGGATTCGGGATTGCGACCCCTCGGCTGATTCGCGACGATGAGCTCTCTACGATGGTGCCAAAATTTACTATATAAAAACAAATATGTTCCTTAGATTAAGTACTTTCGGTTGCTCAATAAACTGCCATTTCCGGCCCTTCCGTTTTATGAATCTCGGGTTTTAAGTGTCCAGGCGGGACCCCTATTATAATCCTCCTCCTCCAAAAAAAGAGGGTTAGGTTAGGTTAGGTTTAGGTTAGGTTAGGTTAGGTTAGGTTAGCTCGTTTTTTCAGTTTTTCGTGATTATCTCGAGAAGCACTTATCGGAGAGAGGAGCACGATACGTCAAAAGTCGCGTCTCGTAAGGGCGCACCCGCTGGAGCCGAAAGATGAGCAGGCCTCAATATATAAAAAGATGATGAAAGTGATGATTATGTTTCACCAATGTAGTGTTTGGTCCTGTGGGTTCCAGTATTCGCGGATTCGGGATTGCGACCCCTCGGCTGATTCGCGACGATGAGCTCTCTACGATGGTGCCAAAATTTACTATATAAAAACAAATATGTTCCTTAGATTAAGTACTTTCGGTTGCCCAATAAACTGCCATTTCCGGCCCTTCCGTTTTATGAATCTCGGGTTTTAAGTGTCCAGGCGGGACCCCTATTATAATCCTCCTCCTCCAAAAAAAGAGGGTTAGGTTAGGTTAGGTTTAGGTTAGGTTAGGTTAGGTTAGGTTAGCTCGTTTTTTCAGTTTTTCGTGATTATCTCGAGAAGCACTTATCGGAGAGAGGAGCACGATACGTCAAAAGTCGCGTCTCGTAAGGGCGCACCCGCTGGAGCCGAAAGATGAGCAGGCCTCAATATATAAAAAGATGATGAAAGTGATGATTATGTTTCACCAATGTAGTGTTTGGTCCTGTGGGTTCCAGTATTCGCGGATTCGGGATTGCGACCCCTCGGCTGATTCGCGACGATGAGCTCTCTACGATGGTGCCAAAATTTACTATATAAAAACAAATATGTTCCTTAGATTAAGTACTTTCGGTTGCCCAATAAACTGCCATTTCCGGCCCTTCCGTTTTATGAATCTCGGGTTTTAAGTGTCCAGGCGGGACCCCTATTATAATCCTCCTCCTCCAAAAAAAGAGGGTTAGGTTAGGTTAGGTTTAGGTTAGGTTAGGTTAGGTTAGGTTAGCTCGTTTTTTCAGTTTTTCGTGATTATCTCGAGAAGCACTTATCGGAGAGAGGAGCACGATACGTCAAAAGTCGCGTCTCGTAAGGGCGCACCCGCTGGAGCCGAAAGATGAGCAGGCCTCAATATATAAAAAGATGATGAAAGTGATGATTATGTTTCACCAATGTAGTGTTTGGTCCTGTGGGTTCCAGTATTCGCGGATTCGGGATTGCGACCCCTCGGCTGATTCGCGACGATGAGCTCTCTACGATGGTGCCAAAATTTACTATATAAAAACAAATATGTTCCTTAGATTAAGTACTTTCGGTTGCCCAATAAACTGCCATTTCCGGCCCTTCCGTTTTATGAATCTCGGGTTTTAAGTGTCCAGGCGGGACCCCTATTATAATCCTCCTCCTCCAAAAAAAGAGGGTTAGGTTAGGTTAGGTTTAGGTTAGGTTAGGTTAGGTTAGGTTAGCTCGTTTTTTCAGTTTTTCGTGATTATCTCGAGAAGCACTTATCGGAGAGAGGAGCACGATACGTCAAAAGTCGCGTCTCGTAAGGGCGCACCCGCTGGAGCCGAAAGATGAGCAGGCCTCAATATATAAAAAGATGATGAAAGTGATGATTATGTTTCACCAATGTAGTGTTTGGTCCTGTGGGTTCCAGTATTCGCGGATTCGGGATTGCGACCCCTCGGCTGATTCGCGACGATGAGCTCTCTACGATGGTGCCAAAATTTACTATATAAAAACAAATATGTTCCTTAGATTAAGTACTTTCGGTTGCCCAATAAACTGCCATTTCCGGCCCTTCCGTTTTATGAATCTCGGGTTTTAAGTGTCCAGGCGGGACCCCTATTATAATCCTCCTCCTCCAAAAAAAGAGGGTTAGGTTAGGTTAGGTTTAGGTTAGGTTAGGTTAGGTTAGGTTAGCTCGTTTTTTCAGTTTTTCGTGATTATCTCGAGAAGCACTTATCGGAGAGAGGAGCACGATACGTCAAAAGTCGCGTCTCGTAAGGGCGCACCCGCTGGAGCCGAAAGATGAGCAGGCCTCAATATATAAAAAGATGATGAAAGTGATGATTATGTTTCACCAATGTAGTGTTTGGTCCTGTGGGTTCCAGTATTCGCGGATTCGGGATTGCGACCCCTCGGCTGATTCGCGACGATGAGCTCTCTACGATGGTGCCAAAATTTACTATATAAAAACAAATATGTTCCTTAGATTAAGTACTTTCGGTTGCCCAATAAACTGCCATTTCCGGCCCTTCCGTTTTATGAATCTCGGGTTTTAAGTGTCCAGGCGGGACCCCTATTATAATCCTCCTCCTCCAAAAAAAGAGGGTTAGGTTAGGTTAGGTTTAGGTTAGGTTAGGTTAGGTTAGGTTAGCTCGTTTTTTCAGTTTTTCGTGATTATCTCGAGAAGCACTTATCGGAGAGAGGAGCACGATACGTCAAAAGTCGCGTCTCGTAAGGGCGCACCCGCTGGAGCCGAAAGATGAGCAGGCCTCAATATATAAAAAGATGATGAAAGTGATGATTATGTTTCACCAATGTAGTGTTTGGTCCTGTGGGTTCCAGTATTCGCGGATTCGGGATTGCGACCCCTCGGCTGATTCGCGACGATGAGCTCTCTACGATGGTGCCAAAATTTACTATATAAAAACAAATATGTTCCTTAGATTAAGTACTTTCGGTTGCCCAATAAACTGCCATTTCCGGCCCTTCCGTTTTATGAATCTCGGGTTTTAAGTGTCCAGGCGGGACCCCTATTATAATCCTCCTCCTCCAAAAAAAGAGGGTTAGGTTAGGTTAGGTTTAGGTTAGGTTAGGTTAGGTTAGGTTAGCTCGTTTTTTCAGTTTTTCGTGATTATCTCGAGAAGCACTTATCGGAGAGAGGAGCACGATACGTCAAAAGTCGCGTCTCGTAAGGGCGCACCCGCTGGAGCCGAAAGATGAGCAGGCCTCAATATATAAAAAGATGATGAAAGTGATGATTATGTTTCACCAATGTAGTGTTTGGTCCTGTGGGTTCCAGTATTCGCGGATTCGGGATTGCGACCCCTCGGCTGATTCGCGACGATGAGCTCTCTACGATGGTGCCAAAATTTACTATATAAAAACAAATATGTTCCTTAGATTAAGTACTTTCGGTTGCCCAATAAACTGCCATTTCCGGCCCTTCCGTTTTATGAATCTCGGGTTTTAAGTGTCCAGGCGGGACCCCTATTATAATCCTCCTCCTCCAAAAAAAGAGGGTTAGGTTAGGTTAGGTTTAGGTTAGGTTAGGTTAGGTTAGGTTAGCTCGTTTTTTCAGTTTTTCGTGATTATCTCGAGAAGCACTTATCGGAGAGAGGAGCACGATACGTCAAAAGTCGCGTCTCGTAAGGGCGCACCCGCTGGAGCCGAAAGATGAGCAGGCCTCAATATATAAAAAGATGATGAAAGTGATGATTATGTTTCACCAATGTAGTGTTTGGTCCTGTGGGTTCCAGTATTCGCGGATTCGGGATTGCGACCCCTCGGCTGATTCGCGACGATGAGCTCTCTACGATGGTGCCAAAATTTACTATATAAAAACAAATATGTTCCTTAGATTAAGTACTTTCGGTTGCCCAATAAACTGCCATTTCCGGCCCTTCCGTTTTATGAATCTCGGGTTTTAAGTGTCCAGGCGGGACCCCTATTATAATCCTCCTCCTCCAAAAAAAGAGGGTTAGGTTAGGTTAGGTTTAGGTTAGGTTAGGTTAGGTTAGGTTAGCTCGTTTTTTCAGTTTTTCGTGATTATCTCGAGAAGCACTTATCGGAGAGAGGAGCACGATACGTCAAAAGTCGCGTCTCGTAAGGGCGCACCCGCTGGAGCCGAAAGATGAGCAGGCCTCAATATATAAAAAGATGATGAAAGTGATGATTATGTTTCACCAATGTAGTGTTTGGTCCTGTGGGTTCCAGTATTCGCGGATTCGGGATTGCGACCCCTCGGCTGATTCGCGACGATGAGCTCTCTACGATGGTGCCAAAATTTACTATATAAAAACAAATATGTTCCTTAGATTAAGTACTTTCGGTTGCCCAATAAACTGCCATTTCCGGCCCTTCCGTTTTATGAATCTCGGGTTTTAAGTGTCCAGGCGGGACCCCTATTATAATCCTCCTCCTCCAAAAAAAGAGGGTTAGGTTAGGTTAGGTTTAGGTTAGGTTAGGTTAGGTTAGGTTAGCTCGTTTTTTCAGTTTTTCGTGATTATCTCGAGAAGCACTTATCGGAGAGAGGAGCACGATACGTCAAAAGTCGCGTCTCGTAAGGGCGCACCCGCTGGAGCCGAAAGATGAGCAGGCCTCAATATATAAAAAGATGATGAAAGTGATGATTATGTTTCACCAATGTAGTGTTTGGTCCTGTGGGTTCCAGTATTCGCGGATTCGGGATTGCGACCCCTCGGCTGATTCGCGACGATGAGCTCTCTACGATGGTGCCAAAATTTACTATATAAAAACAAATATGTTCCTTAGATTAAGTACTTTCGGTTGCCCAATAAACTGCCATTTCCGGCCCTTCCGTTTTATGAATCTCGGGTTTTAAGTGTCCAGGCGGGACCCCTATTATAATCCTCCTCCTCCAAAAAAAGAGGGTTAGGTTAGGTTAGGTTTAGGTTAGGTTAGGTTAGGTTAGGTTAGCTCGTTTTTTCAGTTTTTCGTGATTATCTCGAGAAGCACTTATCGGAGAGAGGAGCACGATACGTCAAAAGTCGCGTCTCGTAAGGGCGCACCCGCTGGAGCCGAAAGATGAGCAGGCCTCAATATATAAAAAGATGATGAAAGTGATGATTATGTTTCACCAATGTAGTGTTTGGTCCTGTGGGTTCCAGTATTCGCGGATTCGGGATTGCGACCCCTCGGCTGATTCGCGACGATGAGCTCTCTACGATGGTGCCAAAATTTACTATATAAAAACAAATATGTTCCTTAGATTAAGTACTTTCGGTTGCCCAATAAACTGCCATTTCCGGCCCTTCCGTTTTATGAATCTCGGGTTTTAAGTGTCCAGGCGGGACCCCTATTATAATCCTCCTCCTCCAAAAAAAGAGGGTTAGGTTAGGTTAGGTTTAGGTTAGGTTAGGTTAGGTTAGGTTAGCTCGTTTTTTCAGTTTTTCGTGATTATCTCGAGAAGCACTTATCGGAGAGAGGAGCACGATACGTCAAAAGTCGCGTCTCGTAAGGGCGCACCCGCTGGAGCCGAAAGATGAGCAGGCCTCAATATATAAAAAGATGATGAAAGTGATGATTATGTTTCACCAATGTAGTGTTTGGTCCTGTGGGTTCCAGTATTCGCGGATTCGGGATTGCGACCCCTCGGCTGATTCGCGACGATGAGCTCTCTACGATGGTGCCAAAATTTACTATATAAAAACAAATATGTTCCTTAGATTAAGTACTTTCGGTTGCTCAATAAACTGCCATTTCCGGCCCTTCCGTTTTATGAATCTCGGGTTTTAAGTGTCCAGGCGGGACCCCTATTATAATCCTCCTCCTCCAAAAAAAGAGGGTTAGGTTAGGTTAGGTTTAGGTTAGGTTAGGTTAGGTTAGGTTAGCTCGTTTTTTCAGTTTTTCGTGATTATCTCGAGAAGCACTTATCGGAGAGAGGAGCACGATACGTCAAAAGTCGCGTCTCGTAAGGGCGCACCCGCTGGAGCCGAAAGATGAGCAGGCCTCAATATATAAAAAGATGATGAAAGTGATGATTATGTTTCACCAATGTAGTGTTTGGTCCTGTGGGTTCCAGTATTCGCGGATTCGGGATTGCGACCCCTCGGCTGATTCGCGACGATGAGCTCTCTACGATGGTGCCAAAATTTACTATATAAAAACAAATATGTTCCTTAGATTAAGTACTTTCGGTTGCCCAATAAACTGCCATTTCCGGCCCTTCCGTTTTATGAATCTCGGGTTTTAAGTGTCCAGGCGGGACCCCTATTATAATCCTCCTCCTCCAAAAAAAGAGGGTTAGGTTAGGTTAGGTTTAGGTTAGGTTAGGTTAGGTTAGGTTAGCTCGTTTTTTCAGTTTTTCGTGATTATCTCGAGAAGCACTTATCGGAGAGAGGAGCACGATACGTCAAAAGTCGCGTCTCGTAAGGGCGCACCCGCTGGAGCCGAAAGATGAGCAGGCCTCAATATATAAAAAGATGATGAAAGTGATGATTATGTTTCACCAATGTAGTGTTTGGTCCTGTGGGTTCCAGTATTCGCGGATTCGGGATTGCGACCCCTCGGCTGATTCGCGACGATGAGCTCTCTACGATGGTGCCAAAATTTACTATATAAAAACAAATATGTTCCTTAGATTAAGTACTTTCGGTTGCCCAATAAACTGCCATTTCCGGCCCTTCCGTTTTATGAATCTCGGGTTTTAAGTGTCCAGGCGGGACCCCTATTATAATCCTCCTCCTCCAAAAAAAGAGGGTTAGGTTAGGTTAGGTTTAGGTTAGGTTAGGTTAGGTTAGGTTAGCTCGTTTTTTCAGTTTTTCGTGATTATCTCGAGAAGCACTTATCGGAGAGAGGAGCACGATACGTCAAAAGTCGCGTCTCGTAAGGGCGCACCCGCTGGAGCCGAAAGATGAGCAGGCCTCAATATATAAAAAGATGATGAAAGTGATGATTATGTTTCACCAATGTAGTGTTTGGTCCTGTGGGTTCCAGTATTCGCGGATTCGGGATTGCGACCCCTCGGCTGATTCGCGACGATGAGCTCTCTACGATGGTGCCAAAATTTACTATATAAAAACAAATATGTTCCTTAGATTAAGTACTTTCGGTTGCCCAATAAACTGCCATTTCCGGCCCTTCCGTTTTATGAATCTCGGGTTTTAAGTGTCCAGGCGGGACCCCTATTATAATCCTCCTCCTCCAAAAAAAGAGGGTTAGGTTAGGTTAGGTTTAGGTTAGGTTAGGTTAGGTTAGGTTAGCTCGTTTTTTCAGTTTTTCGTGATTATCTCGAGAAGCACTTATCGGAGAGAGGAGCACGATACGTCAAAAGTCGCGTCTCGTAAGGGCGCACCCGCTGGAGCCGAAAGATGAGCAGGCCTCAATATATAAAAAGATGATGAAAGTGATGATTATGTTTCACCAATGTAGTGTTTGGTCCTGTGGGTTCCAGTATTCGCGGATTCGGGATTGCGACCCCTCGGCTGATTCGCGACGATGAGCTCTCTACGATGGTGCCAAAATTTACTATATAAAAACAAATATGTTCCTTAGATTAAGTACTTTCGGTTGCCCAATAAACTGCCATTTCCGGCCCTTCCGTTTTATGAATCTCGGGTTTTAAGTGTCCAGGCGGGACCCCTATTATAATCCTCCTCCTCCAAAAAAAGAGGGTTAGGTTAGGTTAGGTTTAGGTTAGGTTAGGTTAGGTTAGGTTAGCTCGTTTTTTCAGTTTTTCGTGATTATCTCGAGAAGCACTTATCGGAGAGAGGAGCACGATACGTCAAAAGTCGCGTCTCGTAAGGGCGCACCCGCTGGAGCCGAAAGATGAGCAGGCCTCAATATATAAAAAGATGATGAAAGTGATGATTATGTTTCACCAATGTAGTGTTTGGTCCTGTGGGTTCCAGTATTCGCGGATTCGGGATTGCGACCCCTCGGCTGATTCGCGACGATGAGCTCTCTACGATGGTGCCAAAATTTACTATATAAAAACAAATATGTTCCTTAGATTAAGTACTTTCGGTTGCCCAATAAACTGCCATTTCCGGCCCTTCCGTTTTATGAATCTCGGGTTTTAAGTGTCCAGGCGGGACCCCTATTATAATCCTCCTCCTCCAAAAAAAGAGGGTTAGGTTAGGTTAGGTTTAGGTTAGGTTAGGTTAGGTTAGGTTAGCTCGTTTTTTCAGTTTTTCGTGATTATCTCGAGAAGCACTTATCGGAGAGAGGAGCACGATACGTCAAAAGTCGCGTCTCGTAAGGGCGCACCCGCTGGAGCCGAAAGATGAGCAGGCCTCAATATATAAAAAGATGATGAAAGTGATGATTATGTTTCACCAATGTAGTGTTTGGTCCTGTGGGTTCCAGTATTCGCGGATTCGGGATTGCGACCCCTCGGCTGATTCGCGACGATGAGCTCTCTACGATGGTGCCAAAATTTACTATATAAAAACAAATATGTTCCTTAGATTAAGTACTTTCGGTTGCCCAATAAACTGCCATTTCCGGCCCTTCCGTTTTATGAATCTCGGGTTTTAAGTGTCCAGGCGGGACCCCTATTATAATCCTCCTCCTCCAAAAAAAGAGGGTTAGGTTAGGTTAGGTTTAGGTTAGGTTAGGTTAGGTTAGGTTAGCTCGTTTTTTCAGTTTTTCGTGATTATCTCGAGAAGCACTTATCGGAGAGAGGAGCACGATACGTCAAAAGTCGCGTCTCGTAAGGGCGCACCCGCTGGAGCCGAAAGATGAGCAGGCCTCAATATATAAAAAGATGATGAAAGTGATGATTATGTTTCACCAATGTAGTGTTTGGTCCTGTGGGTTCCAGTATTCGCGGATTCGGGATTGCGACCCCTCGGCTGATTCGCGACGATGAGCTCTCTACGATGGTGCCAAAATTTACTATATAAAAACAAATATGTTCCTTAGATTAAGTACTTTCGGTTGCCCAATAAACTGCCATTTCAGGCCCTTCCGTTTTATGAATCTCGGGTTTTAAGTGTCCAGGCGGGACCCCTATTATAATCCTCCTCCTCCAAAAAAAGAGGGTTAGGTTAGGTTAGGTTTAGGTTAGGTTAGGTTAGGTTAGGTTAGCTCGTTTTTTCAGTTTTTCGTGATTATCTCGAGAAGCACTTATCGGAGAGAGGAGCACGATACGTCAAAAGTCGCGTCTCGTAAGGGCGCACCCGCTGGAGCCGAAAGATGAGCAGGCCTCAATATATAAAAAGATGATGAAAGTGATGATTATGTTTCACCAATGTAGTGTTTGGTCCTGTGGGTTCCAGTATTCGCGGATTCGGGATTGCGACCCCTCGGCTGATTCGCGACGATGAGCTCTCTACGATGGTGCCAAAATTTACTATATAAAAACAAATATGTTCCTTAGATTAAGTACTTTCGGTTGCCCAATAAACTGCCATTTCCGGCCCTTCCGTTTTATGAATCTCGGGTTTTAAGTGTCCAGGCGGGACCCCTATTATAATCCTCCTCCTCCAAAAAAAGAGGGTTAGGTTAGGTTAGGTTTAGGTTAGGTTAGGTTAGGTTAGGTTAGCTCGTTTTTTCAGTTTTTCGTGATTATCTCGAGAAGCACTTATCGGAGAGAGGAGCACGATACGTCAAAAGTCGCGTCTCGTAAGGGCGCACCCGCTGGAGCCGAAAGATGAGCAGGCCTCAATATATAAAAAGATGATGAAAGTGATGATTATGTTTCACCAATGTAGTGTTTGGTCCTGTGGGTTCCAGTATTCGCGGATTCGGGATTGCGACCCCTCGGCTGATTCGCGACGATGAGCTCTCTACGATGGTGCCAAAATTTACTATATAAAAACAAATATGTTCCTTAGATTAAGTACTTTCGGTTGCCCAATAAACTGCCATTTCCGGCCCTTCCGTTTTATGAATCTCGGGTTTTAAGTGTCCAGGCGGGACCCCTATTATAATCCTCCTCCTCCAAAAAAAGAGGGTTAGGTTAGGTTAGGTTTAGGTTAGGTTAGGTTAGGTTAGGTTAGCTCGTTTTTTCAGTTTTTCGTGATTATCTCGAGAAGCACTTATCGGAGAGAGGAGCACGATACGTCAAAAGTCGCGTCTCGTAAGGGCGCACCCGCTGGAGCCGAAAGATGAGCAGGCCTCAATATATAAAAAGATGATGAAAGTGATGATTATGTTTCACCAATGTAGTGTTTGGTCCTGTGGGTTCCAGTATTCGCGGATTCGGGATTGCGACCCCTCGGCTGATTCGCGACGATGAGCTCTCTACGATGGTGCCAAAATTTACTATATAAAAACAAATATGTTCCTTAGATTAAGTACTTTCGGTTGCCCAATAAACTGCCATTTCCGGCCCTTCCGTTTTATGAATCTCGGGTTTTAAGTGTCCAGGCGGGACCCCTATTATAATCCTCCTCCTCCAAAAAAAGAGGGTTAGGTTAGGTTAGGTTTAGGTTAGGTTAGGTTAGGTTAGGTTAGCTCGTTTTTTCAGTTTTTCGTGATTATCTCGAGAAGCACTTATCGGAGAGAGGAGCACGATACGTCAAAAGTCGCGTCTCGTAAGGGCGCACCCGCTGGAGCCGAAAGATGAGCAGGCCTCAATATATAAAAAGATGATGAAAGTGATGATTATGTTTCACCAATGTAGTGTTTGGTCCTGTGGGTTCCAGTATTCGCGGATTCGGGATTGCGACCCCTCGGCTGATTCGCGACGATGAGCTCTCTACGATGGTGCCAAAATTTACTATATAAAAACAAATATGTTCCTTAGATTAAGTACTTTCGGTTGCCCAATAAACTGCCATTTCCGGCCCTTCCGTTTTATGAATCTCGGGTTTTAAGTGTCCAGGCGGGACCCCTATTATAATCCTCCTCCTCCAAAAAAAGAGGGTTAGGTTAGGTTAGGTTTAGGTTAGGTTAGGTTAGGTTAGGTTAGCTCGTTTTTTCAGTTTTTCGTGATTATCTCGAGAAGCACTTATCGGAGAGAGGAGCACGATACGTCAAAAGTCGCGTCTCGTAAGGGCGCACCCGCTGGAGCCGAAAGATGAGCAGGCCTCAATATATAAAAAGATGATGAAAGTGATGATTATGTTTCACCAATGTAGTGTTTGGTCCTGTGGGTTCCAGTATTCGCGGATTCGGGATTGCGACCCCTCGGCTGATTCGCGACGATGAGCTCTCTACGATGGTGCCAAAATTTACTATATAAAAACAAATATGTTCCTTAGATTAAGTACTTTCGGTTGCCCAATAAACTGCCATTTCCGGCCCTTCCGTTTTATGAATCTCGGGTTTTAAGTGTCCAGGCGGGACCCCTATTATAATCCTCCTCCTCCAAAAAAAGAGGGTTAGGTTAGGTTAGGTTTAGGTTAGGTTAGGTTAGGTTAGGTTAGCTCGTTTTTTCAGTTTTTCGTGATTATCTCGAGAAGCACTTATCGGAGAGAGGAGCACGATACGTCAAAAGTCGCGTCTCGTAAGGGCGCACCCGCTGGAGCCGAAAGATGAGCAGGCCTCAATATATAAAAAGATGATGAAAGTGATGATTATGTTTCACCAATGTAGTGTTTGGTCCTGTGGGTTCCAGTATTCGCGGATTCGGGATTGCGACCCCTCGGCTGATTCGCGACGATGAGCTCTCTACGATGGTGCCAAAATTTACTATATAAAAACAAATATGTTCCTTAGATTAAGTACTTTCGGTTGCTCAATAAACTGCCATTTCCGGCCCTTCCGTTTTATGAATCTCGGGTTTTAAGTGTCCAGGCGGGACCCCTATTATAATCCTCCTCCTCCAAAAAAAGAGGGTTAGGTTAGGTTAGGTTTAGGTTAGGTTAGGTTAGGTTAGGTTAGCTCGTTTTTTCAGTTTTTCGTGATTATCTCGAGAAGCACTTATCGGAGAGAGGAGCACGATACGTCAAAAGTCGCGTCTCGTAAGGGCGCACCCGCTGGAGCCGAAAGATGAGCAGGCCTCAATATATAAAAAGATGATGAAAGTGATGATTATGTTTCACCAATGTAGTGTTTGGTCCTGTGGGTTCCAGTATTCGCGGATTCGGGATTGCGACCCCTCGGCTGATTCGCGACGATGAGCTCTCTACGATGGTGCCAAAATTTACTATATAAAAACAAATATGTTCCTTAGATTAAGTACTTTCGGTTGCCCAATAAACTGCCATTTCCGGCCCTTCCGTTTTATGAATCTCGGGTTTTAAGTGTCCAGGCGGGACCCCTATTATAATCCTCCTCCTCCAAAAAAAGAGGGTTAGGTTAGGTTAGGTTTAGGTTAGGTTAGGTTAGGTTAGGTTAGCTCGTTTTTTCAGTTTTTCGTGATTATCTCGAGAAGCACTTATCGGAGAGAGGAGCACGATACGTCAAAAGTCGCGTCTCGTAAGGGCGCACCCGCTGGAGCCGAAAGATGAGCAGGCCTCAATATATAAAAAGATGATGAAAGTGATGATTATGTTTCACCAATGTAGTGTTTGGTCCTGTGGGTTCCAGTATTCGCGGATTCGGGATTGCGACCCCTCGGCTGATTCGCGACGATGAGCTCTCTACGATGGTGCCAAAATTTACTATATAAAAACAAATATGTTCCTTAGATTAAGTACTTTCGGTTGCCCAATAAACTGCCATTTCCGGCCCTTCCGTTTTATGAATCTCGGGTTTTAAGTGTCCAGGCGGGACCCCTATTATAATCCTCCTCCTCCAAAAAAAGAGGGTTAGGTTAGGTTAGGTTTAGGTTAGGTTAGGTTAGGTTAGGTTAGCTCGTTTTTTCAGTTTTTCGTGATTATCTCGAGAAGCACTTATCGGAGAGAGGAGCACGATACGTCAAAAGTCGCGTCTCGTAAGGGCGCACCCGCTGGAGCCGAAAGATGAGCAGGCCTCAATATATAAAAAGATGATGAAAGTGATGATTATGTTTCACCAATGTAGTGTTTGGTCCTGTGGGTTCCAGTATTCGCGGATTCGGGATTGCGACCCCTCGGCTGATTCGCGACGATGAGCTCTCTACGATGGTGCCAAAATTTACTATATAAAAACAAATATGTTCCTTAGATTAAGTACTTTCGGTTGCCCAATAAACTGCCATTTCCGGCCCTTCCGTTTTATGAATCTCGGGTTTTAAGTGTCCAGGCGGGACCCCTATTATAATCCTCCTCCTCCAAAAAAAGAGGGTTAGGTTAGGTTAGGTTTAGGTTAGGTTAGGTTAGGTTAGGTTAGCTCGTTTTTTCAGTTTTTCGTGATTATCTCGAGAAGCACTTATCGGAGAGAGGAGCACGATACGTCAAAAGTCGCGTCTCGTAAGGGCGCACCCGCTGGAGCCGAAAGATGAGCAGGCCTCAATATATAAAAAGATGATGAAAGTGATGATTATGTTTCACCAATGTAGTGTTTGGTCCTGTGGGTTCCAGTATTCGCGGATTCGGGATTGCGACCCCTCGGCTGATTCGCGACGATGAGCTCTCTACGATGGTGCCAAAATTTACTATATAAAAACAAATATGTTCCTTAGATTAAGTACTTTCGGTTGCCCAATAAACTGCCATTTCCGGCCCTTCCGTTTTATGAATCTCGGGTTTTAAGTGTCCAGGCGGGACCCCTATTATAATCCTCCTCCTCCAAAAAAAGAGGGTTAGGTTAGGTTAGGTTTAGGTTAGGTTAGGTTAGGTTAGGTTAGCTCGTTTTTTCAGTTTTTCGTGATTATCTCGAGAAGCACTTATCGGAGAGAGGAGCACGATACGTCAAAAGTCGCGTCTCGTAAGGGCGCACCCGCTGGAGCCGAAAGATGAGCAGGCCTCAATATATAAAAAGATGATGAAAGTGATGATTATGTTTCACCAATGTAGTGTTTGGTCCTGTGGGTTCCAGTATTCGCGGATTCGGGATTGCGACCCCTCGGCTGATTCGCGACGATGAGCTCTCTACGATGGTGCCAAAATTTACTATATAAAAACAAATATGTTCCTTAGATTAAGTACTTTCGGTTGCCCAATAAACTGCCATTTCCGGCCCTTCCGTTTTATGAATCTCGGGTTTTAAGTGTCCAGGCGGGACCCCTATTATAATCCTCCTCCTCCAAAAAAAGAGGGTTAGGTTAGGTTAGGTTTAGGTTAGGTTAGGTTAGGTTAGGTTAGCTCGTTTTTTCAGTTTTTCGTGATTATCTCGAGAAGCACTTATCGGAGAGAGGAGCACGATACGTCAAAAGTCGCGTCTCGTAAGGGCGCACCCGCTGGAGCCGAAAGATGAGCAGGCCTCAATATATAAAAAGATGATGAAAGTGATGATTATGTTTCACCAATGTAGTGTTTGGTCCTGTGGGTTCCAGTATTCGCGGATTCGGGATTGCGACCCCTCGGCTGATTCGCGACGATGAGCTCTCTACGATGGTGCCAAAATTTACTATATAAAAACAAATATGTTCCTTAGATTAAGTACTTTCGGTTGCCCAATAAACTGCCATTTCCGGCCCTTCCGTTTTATGAATCTCGGGTTTTAAGTGTCCAGGCGGGACCCCTATTATAATCCTCCTCCTCCAAAAAAAGAGGGTTAGGTTAGGTTAGGTTTAGGTTAGGTTAGGTTAGGTTAGGTTAGCTCGTTTTTTCAGTTTTTCGTGATTATCTCGAGAAGCACTTATCGGAGAGAGGAGCACGATACGTCAAAAGTCGCGTCTCGTAAGGGCGCACCCGCTGGAGCCGAAAGATGAGCAGGCCTCAATATATAAAAAGATGATGAAAGTGATGATTATGTTTCACCAATGTAGTGTTTGGTCCTGTGGGTTCCAGTATTCGCGGATTCGGGATTGCGACCCCTCGGCTGATTCGCGACGATGAGCTCTCTACGATGGTGCCAAAATTTACTATATAAAAACAAATATGTTCCTTAGATTAAGTACTTTCGGTTGCCCAATAAACTGCCATTTCCGGCCCTTCCGTTTTATGAATCTCGGGTTTTAAGTGTCCAGGCGGGACCCCTATTATAATCCTCCTCCTCCAAAAAAAGAGGGTTAGGTTAGGTTAGGTTTAGGTTAGGTTAGGTTAGGTTAGGTTAGCTCGTTTTTTCAGTTTTTCGTG
>JAUDJH010000189.1:0-11540 GCA_036320925.1 Automeris io
CTCAGCATCTTAAGATCACCGATAGTTAATGAACAGATATCAACATCTCAAATGATATCTTAAGTCATAGCATATAACGGATTTTGACAGCTGAGTATAGTTTTGTTAAAATCGCTGACTCTGCTAAGGTCAAGCTCTTGTATGACAACTTAAGCTGGGTTTATTGAATAGTCCAATATATTAAATGTGCACTTGAGATCCAACTCAAATATGTGTTTGATAATATTTAAAACCACCTTTTGCTCACGGCTCAGCCGCATGAAAGAGTTTTCTGGTTTCACCCGCGCTGTACCCGCAATTTAGATAAAACTGTAATATACTACTTACCTAAACCTTCCTCTTAAATCAACCTGTCTATTAGTGAAAACCGCATTCAAATCCGTTCAGTCATTTTTGAGAAAATCAATCACATACAGATAGATAGAAAAGGGGACATTGTTTTATAATATGTATATATTAAAGATGACTAACAAAGGGTGCTATGACTATTCTATCATTTGAAATTATAAGTATCTATATTCTTCTAATCAATGGCGCTCAAACCGAAATCCAATAACCGTGTTGTTTACAATGAAATTAACAGTAGTTAAAAAAACGTTTTAAGAAAAAATATACCGCCATTAAAAACCACTAAAACATTACCTATACTGGTAACCAATTTTGGAGTCGGTGCCTAATAAAAATTAAACATTGTTTTCGAACCGTTCATGTATTTATCTAGGTTAACTAGCAATTTTAATAAAATTACAATCGAATTGAAAACCTTCTTTTTTGAAGTCGGTTAAAAGTAGAACTGCATTATCATTTATCCGTTAAATTACATGACACCAATGACGTATATTTTATAGACACGAACGTCCATACAAACAATTTGTTCAAAATCTGGAGTTAGGATAAAGTTCGCTACAGCGCTAACAAATCAAACGTCGTCTAACCAATTTTTTAAACATGCAGTACTAAAGCGCTATAAATATAGTATAAGTAAAACCGTCATGAACCCATAGTAACATCAGATGTACGGATTGCAGTAATTCACTCGAACACAATGAGTTCGTAACGCCAAATCTAGTACGTAGCACATATATCGCATGATACACATTACACATCTTAGTAAACTTAACCCTAAAATAAAAGCGGGTTATGCAAAAATAACCCGCAATATTTGGTTACGGTGTAACAAAAGGTCTTGTTTGCCACTTTAAAGCCGGCATTACAATGCTCCCGCTTTCATCCGATGTAGGTTAAAAGCAACTTGCATTAAGGTGGCTTGATACAGCGATACGTTCTGTAATGTGCTCGAAAATGTCTCCCTCCTGCCATATTATAAACACATTAAGTGGTTGTATTTTCCCTTCGATTCGCGACTGAAAAGGGTCACAATAGGATACCGGACTCATTTATGTTCTTTACTACTACCAAATATTTACGTTATATGAATAATAACACAGAAAGAATTATTAAAATCCGGTAAAAAAATAATAAGTTATAAGACTTTCAATTTCGGTAGATGGGGTAAGTAACTAAGAACAGAAAATAGGCGCAATACCCACATGTGACGTAATGGGGCATTACGACACGTGCGAAAGAAAGAGACGAAGAGACTTTCGACACAAAGTAATATTTAAAATAGGAATTGCTGGCTTATTTTTTAACAAATTTAATGCAGTTTTCGAAGGAGGATTTCTTATTCGTATTATTAACCATTACATATAGAATAAAGTACAAAGTCAAACACAGAACCGTCCCTTATTAAAAAGTGTTGATTTGAATTAAATAAACCTGTATTTTTTATGAGATGGGAAGAGTCGAGGATGTAATTTTAACCGACTTAAAAAAAGGAGGATGTTCCTAATTCGTAAATTGTAATTCTCAAATAAAAATACTAGTTACGCTAGATACATGAACAGGTACGGAAACAATATACAAAGTTCAATTTGAATTAATCACAGGCTCCAAAATGGTAACCAGTATATACCTGTTACGTAATTTTTTATTTGATTTTTGAAGGTGGGATAATTTTTGTTAATTACGACGAAAGACACAGTCTATTTTTTATACGGATTCGGCAAAATTATTCGCTAACCTGATAGTTAATCGCTTCAGCCGTTTCAAAGTCCAAAAGGAACATAAATTTATCTATATCGACGGTTGAAAGCGGAAATGTCGTATCTCGAAAATTGGCCAAAATAAGTTATCACTAAAACAAAATCAATGAATTAGTAACTTTAGGGTATTCTAGGTAATTAGTCAAGTAAGGTTTAGATTAATGGAAATATATTCCAAGTTACAACTTTCTATCTTTAAGAATTTACGAGTTATGAATTTTTGAAATAGTTTTTTTCTGTGGTGTAAAATTGGAAATTTCGAGATACATTTTCGCTTTCTACCGTTAATATAATCATATATATAAGCATAATTACAATACTAACAATTAACAATGACCAGAATTGTTAACTCACAAATTAGTACAGCGCTACATAGGCGTATATATCGAAGTTAGAGCGTATTCAAGACAGCTTTATATTGGTGATAAAGCAAGCAATTTGTAAGCGTTGATTCGAGTGTTTGGACTCCCGACGAGATATGTGAGGGATTTGGGTGGTCTAAGTCTTCGAAGATTAGTTGTGGGGAGCAATTGTACATTGAACGTATATATTTTGGTAATGTTTCGATTTTAGAATACCGAGTGAATTCGGATGGAAAATAAAAATTAATATAATTAATTAAATAAATTAAAATAAAATTAAACGGATTTTATAATGTTATTTTCTCGTGACGTTTCGAAGACAGCCTTCATGGTCACGAGGACTAAGGTGTTGGTCGTCAAGTCATTTACAATATGTACCTACATTTTACAATTACACAGAATTTTGAAATTTTTACTGTTGACGGTCCGATCTACGCAGAATGAGCTCACAGTGTCTTAAACAATTAGCTAAACTTATTACTTTTATTTGATTTATAAATTTCTGTAAATTGTTGCTAATAATAAAGAAATAAATAAAGTTTAAATAATTCAGTAAATTGTGATAATAAAAATGTCAAATGTTTGTGAGTGGTTGTCTAATTGACGGAATAAGTATCTCCACATAAAATATTGTTTTTTGGTCCTTACCACAACGTTACTCACAGACGAGAAACCTTACTACTTGATTAAAAAGGCAAATCAAATCAAAACAAGGACAAAAACCAAAAAATAAGTAAAAGTATATATACATTTAAAAAAAAAAATTCATTGTAACATTCTGTTCACATTGTAGCTAGTCCGAATGCCTATAAAGAAGTCATACGCAATCGCTACAACGTATAACTTCAGATGTTTGAAGTAAATGTGTAGGGATAGCACACTAGAGACCGGAGCTGCTTTTACGTGATTCGTTCTTGTAAATTGGTGAAATAAGTGTTCTTACGTGTGCGGAAACTGCTGCCAACAGTTTATTAGATTATTGGTAGTTACAACTACTTTTATATAGTTTCAGAGCTTTTTGTAGACTTAGTAATGCGTCAATGTATTACGAAGTGTATGATTTTTGTTTTAAACCTTATTGCGCATACTCACGCCTTTTATCCATGAAGCGGTAGACAAAGGCACAACTCATATGTGATAATCTACGAGTCTATCGCCATATCTCCGAGCTAATGCTGAGTAGAAAAACCCAATATGACTGCCCGACGTGGAAATCGAACCCGGGACCTCAGCACTGCAGTCATACAACTACGTTACTCAAGTAGTTTTACATCTCACTCGCTTCTGTATTTTCTTCATAATTTTATGTTTGTTTTCAAACATCTATTTAATAACTATATATTTTTTTTATTTGTCTAGATGACTTTTATGAATCCTTGTCAGTAAAAGTTCCATCCAACATCTATACGTTTATTTATTAATCCGAAGAAACATATGGACAAACAGAATAATTATATTTTATTTGGGTATTTCACAGCTTTTTCTATTTATAATTATTAAAAAAAAAACATTTGCCATTTACGACTTACCATATTTAGATTTTACAAGTTAAATCAACTATTTAATTTTGTACCAAGTTTTTTTCTTAGTATATATTTCTTTTTTTTTTCTGTAGGACGAGAAGAACTTGCCGTTCGCCTGACGGTAAGCGATACCACCGCCCATAAACAGTTGAAACACCATCCAACACCATGAATTACAAAGTATTGTTTGGTATTCCACTTCGCTCGCCATCCTGAGACATGATATGTAAAGTCTTACTACGTCCAGTAGTCACTGGCTACAATGTCCTACAACCCGGAACACAACAGTGACTGCACAGCTGCTTGGCGGTAGAATTAGACATTGCGGTGGTGGCCCAGGCGGACACTCACATATGAGAGTCCAGTATGTATTGTTAAAAGAGGATAAATAAACAATTAATAAATTGCACACGACACCTCAAGATACAGTTTGTAATCTCATGCTGAATGTGTTTCGTATCAAGATACAATAGAATGGGTGGCACTAAGACGTACTGTTATGTCGTATTGTACGCATAAATCAGTGTGCAAGCTTGTAGTTCAATTAAAGATATGTGCTACTGTATGACACGGATTGGAGTTCTAGAAATATATTTGTATAAAATATTCACTGCCCGCGAACTAGATCGAACACCTCTAAGTTTGCTTTCAGAAGGAGAGTTTGATAGTTCGTTTTGAAGTGGAAAAGTTATCACATTAGCTCATGATATATTATATGCATATATATTTATGTTATATTTGTATTTTATGTATTTAGATCATTGACGTGTATTTTAGACACGCACGCCAATGTAAATTATTTGTTTAAAATATAGTGTTAGAACTAAGGGTCTGCTACTAAAAAATCAATCGTCGTCTAACCAATCTTTTTAAACATGCAGCACTAAAGCGCTATATATAGTATAAGTAAAACTGTCAATGTTGAAACCATAGTTACGTCAGATGTACGGATTGCAGTATAATTCACTCGAACACAATGAATGTTCGGAACGCCAAATCTAGTACATAGTACATATATATCGATGATTTAGATATTTATAGTATTGCTTTTTTATATTAGTTTTTAATAACGTAAGTATTTATTATTAACTACCTTATTCTATGTATGTTTATTTGTATCTATAAATATTAAGTTATTTCGATGCACCTTTTTTATAGTAAAAATACTCTTGGTTTCCCCCCCTACTAGTGGTAAGCAGTATACCGGATTTTTGCAGGATAAAATCCCCATGTTGGTCTCCATCTACACCTTGGGCTCCGGGTCCACCTACCCACATTATTTATCTCTGTATCACCCTAGTGCTGACTGGGAGAGAATGCCTTTGACATTAGCGTGCATAAATTAAAAGTGACCATAAATGCTGCAAAGACTTCGAAACATCGGAGGAAAATAATACAAACCGCGATAAAATCCGAAAAATACATTTATTTCAATATCTTATACTATTCTATAGGATTAATACTCAATAAACCAAAGTGATTCACTATCAAGTCATGAAACTTAAATATCAAACATTATGTCAATTTCGCGCGAAGAAAACCCAAGCAATTACAACATTAACGTATAACAATAATCTGGTAGGTCTCCAGCGGGTACGCTGCCAAATTAAATATGAGCTAAGTTCTACACGAGGTTGAATTGGAACGGGCTACGTAATTTGGGTGGATAGCGCCTCGTGTGATGGCCTCGCGCGCTTTTGTTGAATATTAATTGTGAAGCGTCAGTTTTGGTTAGCTGTATTGCGAGTTGAAAGTTAAAATTAATTTACGTTTCGAGATGCGGACGTCATAAGTTTATTGAGTTAGAGTATGAATTCTATTAATAGATATCTTATTTTAATTGTTATATAAACATATACATATATAAACATACAACTATCTTACTGAAAGTGACGCAAAATGATTTTCTCTTGTCTTTTGCGTTGTCACTGAGTTTGGTGACCAAAAATCTGATTCAATACCCAGACCTTTCTAAAAATCATCGCTTTTACTATCAAGAGACCGTTCTCATTAACATACACACTCACGCCTTTAATTATCGAAGAGGTAGGCCGAGGCATAACTGGTGCACCCACTTTCCGCTGCACGTATTTCGTCCCATATTTTACCTGGCGAGCCTATCGCCATATTAGGGAGAAATTTCAGACTCAGAGTACAAAAAACCAAAATCACTACCCGACTCGCGGATCGAACGAAAACAATTTGATTATTATTATTATTTTCCCCATGCTGAATTGTTGAGTCTACACCCCTCCCTTAGCTAGTTATAAATAAAAGTCTCTACATATGTCAGGTTGTCTGGAAGAGATCGCTTTTAGGGATAAGACCGCCTATTGATGCACATTTTTATAATATAGAAATTGTTTTATTGTTATGTATTATTTGGTGTATACAATAAAGTGTTTCATTCATTCATTCATTCATTCGAACTGACACCTCAGCACTCCAGTCGTACCATAACTACCACCGAGGCAGTATACCCACAACTACATTCCCACAACCAATCAAACTAACCTCTGATTCTAAAACCAAAACAGCAGAACATTGGATTGTAACAATTCACGTGGCACGAACGCTCTTTGTAGCCACATATTGATGAGCAAACTCAACAGCGTAAGTTTAGTATCGAACCGCTGCCAAAATCAATAAGCGTACATCGCAATACGTACAGACGTTGCGAAGTATAATCGAGTAACAAACTGGAATACATGATACCCGGTAAAGAGTATGTTAGTTAAGCAAATTTGGTGGAATTTGGCACGCGCCACACGATCGTTTCGGTTGTGAGCTGCTTTCTAATTTCTTTTTCTGTTACGTAAGCTTTAGAGACGGATCGGAGTGTTAATTATAAATGTAGGGATATAGTATAATTGCTTCTTCAGTTTCTTATCAGAGATGATGAATGTAAGATTCTATTTATTTATACACTTTATATACAGATATAAGGGGACTTAATGCCAATGGTATTTTCTACCAGTCGACTTTTGGGTGGTGCAGACAATAAACAAGGTGCATCAAAGATTATGAAATATTATTATTATTTCTATGTTTATATTATAATAGATATAATAATAATGTATATAAAATAGAATGGTTTAAATATATATAATAAATCATGGTGGCGATTCTGCAATTCCATCCAGTAGCAGTTGTCTTATTCTCATTTTAAAGGACTTAAAGGAAGGATTATGGAAAAATTTAAGAATCCAGACCGAATAATCTTTGGAACAGCGGAGCTGATTTTGATCCAACTTTAATTGGCAAATATAAGACTTCGGATTAAGAGCTAGGCTCTATTATATTCCGAATTTTACACGTCAAGACCTGAAGCCAAATCTTATACACTTTAACTAAAGGAATGTAGTAAATTATTTTTATGCTATGAACATTTGGAAAATGTTCACTCTTTTACAATAGATGAAGCCAGTCATTTCTGACGTCAAACCAGTTTTGCAAGAAACCAAGCGATCTCCAAATCACACGACGCTCAAGCGTTGCATAAATTGCTCGTCCAGTTGCAATTGAATATCAACGAGTGCTGACATACATAAGGTACCATAGCCCGTAAGTCCCTCGTCACAAAGACTACATTTCCGTGGACTTGTATCTTACATAGTCGAACGTTTCGGTAATTTTTCAAATTGTTCTTCAGTACTGGCTGTACATTTACTTGATTAGTGATTTTGAAGCGTTTTTGGTGTATTTTGCGATCACCACTTCTCATGATTATGGGACTTTATTTTATAAGGCGTAATGACATAGGAAAATTAGCATCTGCCATTACACCTTACAACTTTGAGCAGTCTCTAATTGAAGGCCCTAATGAGGACCACCGCCTAGTTTGTAATAAGATGTCATGGGTTAGGGCATGAAAGTGGGAAATCACACGAGCAACTATTCGTGATTCAAGTAAGAGTATGACCAAATATAAACTCAGCGTGTTTCTTAAAACAAAAAAATCTTACAAGCTAATTTTGCAAAACAGTGGTGTAACGTACACCGAATTAATTCAGACAGTATCTTGCACACTATCTGGCCTGCTTAGCTAACTTTAGCACATTGTTAAGTTTAAATGCGTTCCAGCTTATCTCAAAATCTCTGCGTTACCATTTGGTGACCTCAGAAAGTTGGGCAACTTCGTAGAGTTTTTGTGCTCGGCTTATTCTTTTTTTATCAGTGCTATGTTACTATTTAAGTGTAGAAAATGTTCGCAGCTTGAAAAGGCACACATTTTTGCCTATTATAAGTTATTGATAACCGCTAACGTTAATAATGAAGGAAAACATTGTGAGGAAACTCACATAATCGATACCCGTATAGGTAAAAGTCAAAAAATCCCCTATTTACCTATACAGCTATCAAAGTAATCCTTCGATTAGAACGCCCGTAATATCAAAACGACTGATATGTCCCCGTAGACGGTATAGGGCCTTGTGATCTTACATTAGAATACTCTATAAGAATTTCGATGGTATGTGAACTTGCTCACCAGCACAATGCTAGTGGGATAGATTTAGGGACGTGTTAAGAAATCAATCGCATCTTTACGAAGGATCTCAAGTAAATTTAATATATAGAACTATTTCATAAACAAATCTTAAGTTGTTATATAAGAGCTTGTTATCAACTGAGTCGGCATTGTTTAATGAACAAAACTCTTGACTTAAGATGACATCATCATCTTCATCATCAGCCCTGTATTATATACTGTCCCACTGCTGGGCACGGGCCTCCTCTACTTATTGAGAGGGATTAGGCCTTAGTCCACCACGCTGGCCTAGTGCAGGTTGGTAGACTACACGTACCCTCAAAATTCCTATTGAGAACTTCTCAGGTAAGATGACATATGAAATGTTGATATCAGACTAATATTGACGATCTTATGATGCTGTGTTTAATTTGACAGCATCTCAGCTGATAACGCATTTCAGAGCGAATCTGACTTGCATTTATTAATACCACTCAAAGGCTCAAACCGTTTCAGTTATAAAGGTCCGGGCCCAGCAATGGCATAGTACATACTTTCATTATTATATTTCTATTTACGAGAAGTGAATTCGAGTTAGAAATTTGTTTTCGCGGTACCTCTTAAATTTTATTATACGTTGATGATCCTAAATAAACCCAACATTTTAGTGCCTAAATAAACTTGTTGTTTTGTTATCGTACTGAGCTAGCTCGCGTTTGTCGCAAATACTAAAACTGTGACCATAAACATAAACCATTTTGAGTATCAATGTATTATAGTTACTAAGGAACAGTGAATTAAAATTGTTTATGATTTTAATTCATAATAAATATTTCACTACTCGATAAATGTCAAATAAACTATGGAACGTATTCATAAATCAATCTCACATTTAAGTAAGATCTCAAGTAGATATTAAGGCTGGCTTGCATAACGACTTATTAAACATGTTTAGCGCTAAACATATTTAAAACTTCGTGCTGTCTTTATCATTCATGAACAGTAGACGAAGACAGCACTATGATTAAAATATATTTAGCGTTAATCATATTTAGCGAGTCGTTGTGCAAGCTAGCCTAAATGTATTGAAATATTTATTAATTAAAACCTAGCTGTCAAAATCCGTCATATGCTGTAACTTAAGTTGTTATTTGAGCTGGTCTTAATATCTGTTAAGCGATGATCTTGAGCGGCGATAGCCTAGTTGGGTGTGGAACGAACTGCGAGACAAATGTCCGTAGGTTCAAAACCCAGGCGCACACACCTCTGACTTTTCTAAAAAGTTATGTGTGTATTCTTTGTGAATTATCGCTTGCTTTAACGGTGAAGGAAAACATCGTGAGGTAACCTGCATACCTAAAAACTTCTCTATAGGGATTTTGAGGGTGTGTGAAGTCTACCAATCCGCACTAGGCCAGCGTGGTGGACTAAAGCCTAATCCCTCTCGGTTATAGAGGAGGCCCGGGCCCAGCAGTGGGACAGTATATAATGATACAGGGCTGATGATGATGATGATCTTAAGATACTGGCGGTTTAACAACTTCTCAGCGTCGCACTTCAGAGCGAAATTAAGTGGCAACTATTAAGACGACCCTAAGATAGTTAATTTACTAAATAAATCCGTAACATTCGATAAACCTCCTTAAACAAGGATTTAAAAAATCCGTGTATTTCGTTTGCGCACAGTTCTAAGTATTTTCCCTGTAGTTGGAAGTCTTTGTCCGTTTGTAAATAGCGTTGAAGGGGCGTACGGACGCCAAAATTCCTTTTTTAGTCTAGTTGATCATTATCTTCTTGGTTCTTTCTTGTTCATATGTGAGCTTGTTATTGCGAATTTTTCAACGCCTGTTGTAAAAACAAATAAAAGCATGACTATTCTAAAGTAATTTGTAGTCTTTGTGAATTATCGCTTGCTTTAACAGTGAAGGAAAACATGATGATTAAACCTGCACACATGAGACGTTCTCTATAAGAATTTTCAGGGTATTTGAAGTCTGCTAATGTGTAAGCCAGCGTGGTGAACTTAGGCCTAATCCCTTCGATAGCAGCGGAGGCCCGTGTCCAGCAGTGGGACAGTATATAATACAAGGCTGATATTATTATATATGTTTATTATATTGTAAATTTGGCTCGACTTAGTTTACCATAATCCTAACAATACTTTTAGCAATATGACTATTTATTTATATGCTGATATCTGAACTCTTACCCATTTCCCAAAAAAGATCAATACACGAACAATCACAACACCGGATCACAAATTAATTGGATATACAGTAGAATTAATTCCCATTATGTTTTTTACGTGTCACCGTACATCGGGGGCGAGGGTGGCTTCTGGTTTACTGTGACGAGGTATTGCATGTCAACCCGTTGTTAAACTTTGGATTTCTATTGATAAAATCTATATATATGTGGGGTTGTGTAAGTGTATACACCAAATACTTGAATTGCTTTAATTTTCTTTACAAATACAACATCACTGTCTTATTAATTTTATAACTTAAAAGTACATCTTATTATTCTTGCCTTTTTTACTTCCGTCGCCATTTTACATTACTTACACTCTATCTCTCTTTCACTCACTTTCTTAACACAATCCGACCCTTTCACACACTTTCGTTACATTCTGTTTCACTCAACATCTTTCCTTATACTCCTACATATAAATGCGAAAAATCTATGTTTTACGCTTCCATAGATAAAAATCTGAGTAGATTTTGGTGGAATTTGGTATAGAGTATGAAATTTAAAACACTTTCATCCAGGCTATGGCATAAGCAAACCCAAGTTAGTATGGTAGACTTTGTTACAATTAATTGAATACAAAACATAAACCTTTTCGGAAACCTTACTGCAGCGTGGAATGCAAAAGCAAAGTTGCAGGAATATAGATTTTTTGATCTTCACTTAAGGAGCTTATTTGTTATTTCACGACTGTCACTCCGTATATTCGCTTTAATCGGTGCTTGCTCACTTTTCATGAAATTATTTTTTATAAAGCCCTACATTAGGGAAGTGAAATAGTAGATCTTCGGGAAACTGGTATAAATAAGTCGATGACACTACTATCGATTTGTAG